>JAMKCH010006111.1:0-33108 GCA_023653785.1 Ophioderma brevispina
TTATGTTTCTGTATTTTGCAAGTAATTCAAATAAATATTATTATTATTATTATTATTATTATTATATGGTGCGTAGTTGTCAAAGTGGCAAAACGACATCGAAGCTAAAGGTTTTGCCACCAACTACAGAGGCATTTACAAAGAATGTCAAGCGTGCCCATTTTTAAGTATGCATTTTTTAAGGCATCATTAGATGAGGACCTACCCTCTTGGATCCATGCACCTATGGATGGCTCAAAGACGAACCATGTAAGTCCGGTACGCCTGTGACAGTACCAATTGATATTCCACCAGCACCTCCTGAAGTACATAAACTGATTCACTGTGGATGTATAGCTGATCCTCCGTGTTCCACAGCAAAATGCAGATGTTCTTCGACCCAGTTGGCTTTACTAAAATAGATGGACAAACTTGGTGGCTGAAGAAAGCGGTGGAGAAGGTGAAGAGGAAGAACGTCAAGAATTAAAATGAGAATTGTGGTTCAACATTTAATATTGAGTATTCAGCCATAGATTTTAAGATACTTCATATTGAGGTTTCGGCACTATTCTTTTAAGAACTATTTAAAGTTACATTCTCAATGCGACTTGAAACTCTGACCTTTACGCATTGACTACAATGGGTAAAGGTGAATCGTCTTCCTTGCTCCTTCAATCGCACACTCAGATGAGTTGGTTTAAATTACAGTGAGAACACAGCTAGTGATCATGTTCACTTATTGGCCACTGTACAAATCCTACGGACAATTGCCTAATTTTCATATTATATGTTATTCTAGTAGTGTGATCAGCGGCCATGTTGGATTTATATAGACATTTCTGCAACAGTTTTTTTTTTAAATTTCCATATAAACAGAAGGGTTTCTTTGCCCCTCAAAACCTACTCGAAACCTCAAAAACAGTCTCATAGATGCTGCAAAGCTACTATTTGTATGTTGTGGTGGGCATTTTGTAACCAATTTCGCGGCCATCTTGGATTTCAATGTAAAGAAGGATTTGAGATGTTTGATAATGACAGAAAATACTTCCTTGACCCCTAAAACCTAGCCAAAGCTACCAAGACTGGCTTTATAGTAGCCCAGGGAGCTGAGATATGGCCTTCTATATGTTGTGGCGGCCATTTTGGCGACCATCTTGGATATTTCAAAATGCTCAAGGGTGCTGCAGTGGCATCATGCAGATCCTGAATCATAAGGTCTTGAAGAGATAGAAACCATCAAAAAACATTGTGTGGACGATACATCCGGGTTCTGTGGTTGGGCACCAGACTATAATTTATAAATATTTACCAACAACTTTAATTTTTGCTATGGTGACGGTACCCATTATTGTGCTTTCTGTCATAGGTTGAGCAGAAAAGAGAGGTTCAGATCCATAACATCAATTATTTTATATCTTTACTGCATTGTACATATACAATGCACTCATGCATATATTTATAAACTCATTATTTTTTTGCAATAAATGTAAATTTGCAGAACATCTGTGCAATGGCTGTTACCATGGCAATAACCTCCAAACTGCAGTGCTGCAAGAAGTGCAGAAATTTGCAAATCGTTCAAGCATAATGTGCATGTTTTATTTTGTGAGTTGTCTAAAAATAAATTGAAACACTTGTTTTAAAGGTACATTTTGTGATTCTAGCACCTTCTGGTTTATTTATGGTTTGCTAGATATCATTGAAGCTTATTCCCATCATTTCAGTTGGTACAGATCTGGAAGTTTGATGTTATGAGCAAATGCCTGTATCACAGGTTCCATAGGCTATTGTACTGTAATTTCTGTCCGTTTATGGACAGAAAATACAATCTTGCAAATTTCTTAAAGATACGGTCGAATTTGGAGGTAAGATTGGGTACACTTGCTTTACTAAGGCTACCAGTTCATATGATAAAAAAAATATAAAATTTTGTGAATTTTTTAAGGGGGGGGGGCAGGGGTCATGAAATGCCCCTTTAATAAGATCTAATCTACAAACTGTTTTGCTTGCTTGCCAGTGGGACATGCATGTGTAACCATCTTTCTTGCAAATTTAATCTATCTGAAAGAAATTCCGCAAGTTTTATTTTCTGTCCGTTAATGCGACAGAAATTAAAAGTACAGAACGGTTAGCCTATCTGAAGCTGTGATACAAACATTTGGTCAAACACATAAAACTGCAAGATAGGTATCAAAAAAAAATTGGGAACAAGTAGGTTGCAAAAATTTTCAGAGTGGAAGATTCCTGGAACTTTGGGGAATTAACAGGAATTTATGGAATTTTAGGAAATTTCAGGGAATTTTAGGGGAATTTCAACAATTGAAATTGAAATTGCACTTGGATAGATACCGTTTGTTCTGATAAAAAATCTGAAATAACACTACTTGTAAAAGTAAAAGTCTGTTCATTGATGGGGCCATGTACCAAATATGTCATATTTTTAATGAAAAAAAGGCCAACAAAAATGGTTTTTCATTATTTAGGAAATAAAATGTTTAAACATAATAAGGCCCAAAATTGAAAATGCCAATATTCCCGGGCCCATTCAAAATTCCCGGAAAGTTACCGGGAAAGTTTCCAAAATTCCAGAATTTTCACCCCTTTGAAACCCTAGGAACAAGCTTTATCGATATATCTAGTGAACCATAAATAAAACAGTAGGTGATTAGAATTATGAATGTACCTTTAATGTTGTTCTTCATGCTGAAATTGTAGATTATAGTTCGACAGTCGTGAGTCGACGTCGCCGTCCAACTTACATTGGATAAACAAGAAAGTAGTGATTATTATGTTGAAAGTAGCTAAATGCAAGAGTTTGTGTGATCAAAAGAAGCAAAAGGTTTATGGTAAATAGCCATTTAGGTGCTTTGCATGCAACCGACCATTTATTTGACAAACTAAATGATCAGAAAAAAACTGCAGATCTGGATGTCGACTTTTCCCATGATGCATCGTTAAAATTGATGGGATCTAGGAAAACCCGCCAATGTCGCACAGGACAGTTTTGAAAAAAAAAAAATACCTTAAAATCTGTGATGTTGTGCTTATATTTTGTCAGATTGTATAAGGCATAACTTTTGAATGTGTATAATAGCAGAAAGAAGTAAAAGGTATGGAAACTTCACTATTTCAAATTTGCAATGCATAGTAAAAATCACTATAAAATTTTTCACATTGTGGGGGTTTTCCCAGATCGCATCACAAATATCGATTCTCCAAGGCAATCGTGGTGGCGCACGCCCACCGTCTTGTGAAATGCAAGAAGAACCACAACTATTCATGGAAAGACTAGATTGCACTAACCACAAGAAGCTACAAAAGGGTCAAAGTAGATTAACAGGGCTAGAATTTCGGCACACGTTCCAAGAGTCCACTCTCGCAAACGAGTCCATGAGAATCAGTTAAGATTTTTCATGAACTGCCTAAAGTTAAACCACGAACTGAATATAAGATCATCCAAGACTTCACCAACTCCACCTATTGAGAAATCCGAATAGGCTCTCGTAGATCTCGATGAAAATTCTACCCGATTTACAGGTGCAATGCTACAAGTGGCTTGAAATCTGAAATAAGATACCTATCAGAACGTTCGTGCATTAGATTTAAAAATAGTGTACATGAAACATGGTGGCTGCTGCGGCACCAATGTATGCACGCGCAATGACAGAATTATTTAAAACATCCGAAATAGCCAAGATTGAGAGATAAATAACATTTTCCAACAAAAAAATGTAGTGTATGTGACTTTTATTGAAAAACTGCTCGTTAAGATAGTGGTATCGTAAACTAACTCAAGTTCAACTATTATCTTGTGTCAAGTTACTGTAGTCCTAAATAGCGATCGACCATCGTAAACTGCTGTCAGATATCAAGAAATGTCAATATTTCTGAATAATATGCACAATGATATAACCAGGAACTGCTGCACTTCGCACAAATGGCCTAGCTGATATTTGACCCCACTAAACCGTGGAAATAGAACAGTTTGTACAGATTCCAATAAAATTTGTATAACAAAAATGAAAATACAATCTATCTCACAATATCTAATGTTACTTACAAAAAAACATTTTGGTTTGACATTAATATTATGCCATGTTCATCACAACCATTACGTAAATTTAGCCAATGATCACATTTTCAAGTTTCATGAAAAGTTGTTATGACAAGGTCTTCAGGCTTCAATGCAGCACAAACTCCAGTATGTCAAGTTACTCCACATCTATATCCCCGCGCTCCACGAGCGGGGGCAATCACTTGCACCTCTAGGATATAAGATTCCAGACATGACCACCAACAAATCCAAAAGTACATAAACCTTTTACGGGGAGGGTTGACTGTAATGGACAGAAAATCCAAATAGATAAGGAGCCCACTTTCTTGGCCAGACAGTGCTCTGAAACTTTGCCCTTCTTTGACTCTGCAGATTACCAGTAACTGTCATCAGGAGTGAATGAAAATTATTTCAAGAACAATAATTTTGAGTTGAGAGTATAGATTTGAAATGGAATATACAGTCCAAACAATTAGCTATTGTATAGTCTGAGTAATAATGGTTTGAACTGATTCGAAACAATCTGCTGCGTGTGTGCGTGAAGGTCGCATGTGTAGACAGCGCATAAATACAATGATTAATAGGTACGCGATATCCCGTGTACTGGTCACACCGCCTGTACTAGTACGCTTAGTTTCAAAAAAATTCAAAAATTCCTTGGGTTAGCCTTGGACAAGCCGGTGAACGCTCGTTACGTTTTGCTGCCCAGGTCGTTGGAATTCACTTCCAAAAAGTTTTTTTCTCCAATGTAAATTTAGTTTTAAAAAAAGAAAAAGTTGAAAACTAATCCTTTCCATCAAGATTTTCCTGATTCAAAAATTTAAATGTGTTTTATTTGTGTGTGTCTGTACTGTGCTGCTCTGAGTTCTTCGGAAGATTTGTGCCTTATAAGAACAAGTTATTATTATTAGTATAACAATTGTTTACAGCGGAATATAGTATAACTACCACACAGCCAAGGTTTTGTAGGTACAATAATTTAAATAACCCATTGTACGTTGAGTCACTCTTCACTCATCAGTAAACAGTTACAATGGGTATTACTATAATAAATTTTCTATAGTAACAAACCCCTATCATTAAAACTCCTTGTGTATGTGAACAAGTGTATCTTGAAAACTTGTCGAAGTTATGAGGTGTTGTTAACTTTTTATTAACTGAATACAATATATTTGCTCATGGTTCAATTTTTTTTTCTCAAAAATTTCAAAATTAGGAATTTTCATGATCATAATTAGAATCGGCCATTAAAATGATGCATGCAATGAGTACAAACAAGCCAAAGTACGGTCTTTGATAAGGTGATTTCAAAATTCATCCTTAACGGGTGCATTTTGTGATCCACAACCTTATCCCCACTGACTTACCTAAAAAATTGAGATTTTTGTATCAATTGAACCGTAGATCTAATCTTCTGTGCATTTGGTCGTTTCTGGAAGAAATTCGCAATTTGTATCTTTGTCTGTAATCAGACAGTACAGACAGAAATTACAGCACAGTGGCATACGGGACCATGGAAATGAGCAATTGCCTCATTAACACAAAACCGCAAGATGGATCACTCAAATTTTGTGAATAACGCTTTTTTCAATATATCTAGTGACATGAAGAAAAAAGAAGGTGCTGGAAACACGAATGGCGCCTTTAAAAGGACGCGATTATAACTACAGGAATCTCCCTGGACAGAATTTTGCTTTGTTAACCCTAACCCTGACGTCGGAACTCCCGGGGGAACTGAAGGAGTGAGGGAAGAGGGGAACAAGAAAAGTCGCAAAATTCGGGTGGGATTCGAAGGGCCCCAGCCCCATGACCCCGGGATAGCACGATACGGCGGTGTCGCTGGCCAGGCAGCATTGTGCCCATATGAGTCTTGGTTTGATGGCGTCATCGCTACTTCTGGACTTAGTGCATTTTCTCAATTAACACAGTGAGTTTTGGTGAGCCTTTAGCTATGCTAGGGTTAATGGACCCTGAAGTCAGGAGGTGTATGATGTGTGATCCGGGTTACTTGTATGCCCGGCATTTTGTTAATAGGCAGTCTTGGGCACTCAACAGGGCCAGTTCAAATTTTATGTTTCCTTGCCACGTAGGCTCAAAATAATGGTTTCTGGGAGTAATAATAATCCATTAGAATTCACATCCAAGGCTGAAGCAAATCTTACCAAAGTGATCCTGTTTTTGACTCGGTCACACACATGCATGCTTCTGATCTCCTTTTCCTATTCAGTCAACATAATGACTCATGGTGGTGTTGTTTCGATAGGACTATTTACTGGCCAAAAAGACGTTACCAGGGCATGGCGCATTGCTAGATGAAAAGCCAGGGTCTGTGTTAAGAAACAAATTGCACAGTGTGGCCTCTAAAGAGGAACTTGGATGAAATCTTCCATTTTAGGCTTTTGTGTGTTCTCGTTACATGGGCCCTCACAGGCACGGACTAGGGGAAATAACATTTACCCTCCCTTACATGGGCCCTCACAGGCACGGACTAGGGGGAAATCCCCCTTACCCTCCCTTACCCTCCCATACCGGCAATCTTGATTATTAAGACATGAAGGGGGGAAAAGTTTCCAAATGTTTTTGGGAGTTTTCATATGTAAGAATTCATTGGCTGCTTGGTGAATGTGGCTGTAGGATTCTAAAAAGGTTCATAGATTTTAGTGAAACAGTACTTAAAGATATCATGATTTTTTTTATAAAAAAGTTAAACATACTTAGAGGGACACAATGGCATTAAAAATTATTCAGACATAAAACAATTTGGGTGTTTACATTTTGTAAAAAAAGGGAAAAGTAACTTATTTTCCTTCGAAGCTTCACTTCTCAGCTAAGGATGCTGACATTACTGCCAGCATTTTATCAAACTTGAAAAGCATGTAGTCATCAACTCACAGACCATTGCTAATGTACATGTGCTAATTCCAGCTAATAGACCTTTCACTTGTCAGATAAATTTATTACCGTACTGACCCGATTATAGTCCCATGCTCAAGTAAAATCCCACCCCTAAGTTTTAAGAAAATTTCAGAAAATTCTAAAATCCATTTATTATCCCATGCCAAAAAATTGGCCTACACTGACTGCAAAATTCGGAAACCTATTTTCTTCAAACAACAAACCTTTTAGCCTTGAATTCAAATGAAATGCAATTTTCCAATACGAGATTCCATATTTAATCTTATATTCCATCTCAAGAATGTTTCTAATGTCGTCTGGAACCTTTAAAGTTTGTGAAAAACATACATTTAAAGGGGCGTGTTCCGATCGTCTTTGGGACCCCCCTGATTTACCCGGAAGTAGTATCGATTTTGATATCAGATGAAAGGCCATATTTTTCTCATTGTCGTCCTGAAATTTGAGCCCTCGAATCCATTTCATTCCCAAGATATAAACAAAAAAAACGCCGTTTTAGTGGTTAACCACTTTTTTAGCACAGTATTGAATAGGGCTTTGCAACATGCATTATTGCGTCTACCATCAAAACCGCAAGTTTGTTTCCCACGGTACTTGATGGGGTGTATGTGCAAGTGCCAGACTCTCATATCAAGTAGAGAACACAATACACATAAATCGGAACAACCCCTTTAAGAGTAGAACATGGCAAAGTGTGGGAGATTCAGCAAAAGACACTGTTTCTGGTTCAACACTCTCAAGGCTTTCTACTTCACTCAGACGTGATTCTACAATATTTTTTTCACTCTTTTTCCATATTTTAGTATTAAAAAATACACATCAGTTACAATTATTCAGTTTCATAATTCATTAAAGGTCCATGGCCCGATCGCTAATAGCCTCGTCCCAGAAGCCCAGATTTTACCGGAAGTGGTCAACATTTTGGTATCTGAAGAAAGCTGCTATTTTTCTCATTTGTCCTGTGAAATTTTAGAGCCAAAGGATGTTTGGTTTGGATGTTATGAGCGAAAATGTGCCCTATTTTGGTCGATCAATATTAATTTTACACAGTACTCTATGGGGCTTACAAATCACGTTTTTAGCTCTCGTATGAAAACGGATTGAAATATCGGCGCGAAACTTTACAGGTGGGGTTTTGAAGTGAATGCCAATCTATCAAGATAAAAACTTCATATCCTTAAATCGGCCATCCCCCTTTAATAAAATATTTTTTTGATGGATTTGTTTTCTGAAATGAAAAGAATATTTGAACAATGTCATGTGTAGGGTCCAGAGGGTGCCTATGATGTATCAATAATTTCCACCCTTTTTTTCACTTCCTGTTTCCTGGTTTGTTCCCATCAGGGCATTCAATACAGCCTTCTACTTGCTTATAAGTTAAGAATTCCACATTTTCACGGTAAAATCATAGAAGAAGAGTCATAGTCCAAATCAAATATAACCTGCCGCCGCCAATACCCTGTTGGCAAATTGGTCATTTTCACACTATTTTTGTTCGTTTTTTGCTAAAAAAAATCACTGAAGTTACATTATAGGCATTAATGCATGATTAGTTACATCACAAAAGATGAAATCTACTTTAAGAATAAGGGTGAACCCGTACATCGAAAAAACGGCATTTTTTTTCAACACATTCTGAGTCTTCAAAATTCGGAAGTCAAGAAGTGGCTGTATAGTGCATTGTTTCGAGTAGGCCAATACATTTTCAGCTCTGGCTTCGGCAAGATCCGGGCATTATCCCACCCCCAAATGTCAATGTATTTTCAGCTTAAAAAAAGGATGGGACATACTCGGGTCCAGTACGGTACTAGAAGGCTGAAGTACAATGTCTGAATCCTACATGTAGTCTGAATGCTTTTAAATGTCACAAAACTGCAAGATACAACTGTCAATTGGGCAAGGGATGTCAACTCCTTGATTTTACGTGACAGGAATTGCCACAAACTGCCACAACTCTTGCTATTTTTTATGGAAGTAAACATCCAAATTGTGTTTTGGTCCCCCGCCAACTCTGTTGGGCAGGGGGAACTATAGAAAGTCTCTTCGTGTCCGTGCGTGTGTGGTGTGTGTGTGTGTGTCCCACGCGATATCTTTGATCTAAGCAAGCGTGGGTGTTCATCTTCCGGCACATAGATGTATCTCAAGTAACGCGTTGGCCGGGGATCTGAAGTGGGTCATGTGTCATGGTCAAAGTCAAATATGGTCAAAAATAGGGCTAAAATTGCTAAAACCTTGTAAAACACGATATCTTTTTTCTAAGCAAGTATGGGTTGTCCATCTTCGCACAAGATGTTTGCGCCAGTGGGCTGCGGATGAGTTCGGAGATGGCTCTGTTGCATGGGTCCAAGGTAATATTTCAAAAATGGCCGTCAAATTGGTCAAAAATGGGATGAAAATTGCATAAGCCTTGGCATGGGGCAGGATGATGAAACTGGTGGTGTGGTTCAACATTCCTGCCGACAATTTGAAGGTCATTTCAAGGTCATGCGGGTCATCAAGTAAATGGAATTAATGCTATAGCCCTTGTCAATTGTGGTAGGAAATGATGAAACTTGGTGGTGTGTGGTTCACATTCAGTGCTAGGAAAACATTTGAAGGTCATTTCAAGGGGTCATGTGGGGTCATTCAGGTGCCAACCACTAAGTAAGGTGGTAGGATGATGATTCTTGGTGGGTGTGGTCAGCATTCAGTGCCAAAAATTTTGCAGGTCATTTCAGTGTCATTGTGGGGTCATCAAGGGTCAAATCAATAAGTATGTGGTAGGATGATGAAACTTGGGGGGTGGGTGGTCACATTCAGCCAAAAATTTTTTGATGGCCTTTTCAAGGTCAGTGGGGTCACCAAGGGTCAAATCCATACACATGGTAGTATGGTCATGAAAACTGATGGGTGTAGTAAACATTCATTGCCTAAAATTTTGACGGGGTCATTTCACAAGTCAATAGGGTCATCAAAGGACAAATAACTACAAATAGTGTGTAATGGTTCTGTAGTCAACATTGATACCGTCAAATTGCACCTGCCTAATGGCGCAGCCCATGTGGGTTGAGAACCACTTATTTTCATCACAATTCTCCCTTTGATCTTAAAATTATATTCCCTCATTTACTATCAGCGAACGGGCAGTGGGACCTTTGTTGGTGTGCGAGAACGCCTTGTTAAATTGGTGGAAGTGATTTTAGTAAGGGTCCATTTCATTATGTCTGAATATTTTTTTTTCATCCAACCCTTCCCTTTAAGGGCATCATCGTTTATTTAGTGACCAAAAGCCGATTAAATTTTTGGCAAGAGTTCCATGTTCCACGCCCTCCCCCTTTGAAGTTCTACATTAATATATTCTTTAATTTTTGGCCTTAGGGTTATGATATTTGTCAGTGTAAGGCCATAAATAAAAATAATTTTGGTTTTGAGTCAATTTGGCAGGGTGTACCTGCCCAAATTTGATTTTGTCATATTTCTTTGGAAATCATGCATTGTTTGCTTCAATTCCAGTAGCTCCCCTTGGTGAGGTTGTGGGAGAGTTCCATAAATGTACTCTCCAAATTCGCACAGAAACATTTTAAGTTTAGCCTATAATATAATAGGCTATTGTCATCACGTAGCAATTAGAGTAGGAAACCCAGTGTTTTCTAACTCGTCTCTCAGGTCTTGTCAATTTTTTTGACACTCGCAGTATGCAAGTACTGACATATTTCGAAAGTTTGTTGTGGATTTTGGAAAATCTGACAAGATGTTGCGGTTTGGGGCATTTTGTTTGGCCTTTTGTGTTTTGTTTGGCATGAATTGTGTTGGTAGGCAAGATTATGCTGAATTGTCTGATTGTCCTACAATGTAGCTGCATGCGGTGTGAAAGTTGAAAGCCTGCATTATCAATGCTGGCCTAGAAAGGCATTTGCATTTGCAGCTTAGTCTGGTGATAACAACTTGGCAGTAAATTTCTGTATCTAGCTGGTGATGACCTATGAAAGTTATGTTTATCAACTTCAAAATTAGCACTCTCCAATTGTCTTGTTTGGAAATATTCAAGTGACTACTCTATAGTAATGTCAATTTTTGGTTTTCACTAGACCACTATTGGTTTCATTTCAACTTTTAGCTTTCACTATTAGCAGTGGTTATTTTGTCACGAGGCCATTTTTTTTTTTTTCATCTTCATAGGAACTCTAGTTGTGGGAGATATTTGCAGAACAATCCTTTTTGTCAGAATACCTTTTTCATCAACAAACATCACAGAAACATATTTGTTGTTGAAACATTCTCACAAATATTGAATACTCGGTATATAGAATTTGTCACAAACTATGACAGGGCGCTAGTCTTTTTTAAATTGGGTTTCTTTCTTATTTATATGTGGCACATTAACTATATGTAAAAGACAAATGACTAATTAGTCGATAGACATTTGTCTTTTCACACTAGAGTTACTTGTCATAACATATTTCTACTACCACCCTATTTCATTTTAACCTTGAATCTTGGAAAAATTGTATTGTGTGAATGTTTTTTTAGTTATGTTAAAACCCAACTTTGTCCTGGCTGTTACTCTTTTTGAATGTTTACACTGAATTAAATAATAACACGTTAACAGATTTTGAACACAGAAATTTATAACTCAAAGATTAAATTAAATAGTACATATCAATCTAAAGTTAACTTGTGTAATCAATCACATTTAGAGGAAAATGTATTTGTAATTGAGAGCTGTTATGTAACATCAACAAAAGTATTGTGGCAGGTTTTATTATTTTTCCTGTTGCTCTAGCATGGCAATTGTGTTTGAAAAAATCAATAGGCTATATGATCTTCAAGAATCAGGCTGATTATCCTTATTAGCCAGGTCATTGTGTTTGCGATTTGATTTATGGAAATTCTTTTGCCATAATCAAAATAAAAAATTTTTCCACTGCACTTCATCCCACTTCTCTCATTTACCAAAGTTTACTGAACTAAAATAAGTTGCTTGCAAACAGGGCAAAACTTAAATGCATAGACAAGGGTCCTTGAATGCCAGGCTCTGGTATTTAAATCATTATAGCACTTGGTTATTTATGAAAAGTGCAACTTAATGATTGCAATAAGCACCAGGTGTTTTGCCCCCTTTAACCTTTGCACTGTGTTAACTTGAAAACAGCCCAAATCCCTCACTCCATCAGTCATAAGTGGCCTTGCAAACACAACTGCTATCCTCAGAGGGTGTATTGAGTTCCATCTCCCACAATGCACCAGTTTTGAGACATTTCACCTCAATAATGTCATGTCGATGCCAGCATGGGATTCCACAAACACAATTCTTAAGGGGGCCTGTCATGCCAGTATTGGTGGCTCTTTCACATCTTACTGTGATTATAATAAAGTGATCACGCTTTCCATGTTTCATTATATCTTTTTCAACATTTTTTTTTCCGTTTGCGAATCAGGTCAAATATGGAAACAATATTATTTTTTACTAAGAATTCATCTTTTAACATTTGTTTGCTTGTTAATTATGACGTTTTTGTTAATTGTTTAATTTACCATCACAGTGCCTTCTGTTTTTACTACATTGTACAACAGTATCGCTATTTCTCCAAATTCTCCACAAAGCAACTCAGCACTTGATGTATTTCTGCTTGGTATTGGGGGAAATTGAGAATAATTTGGTTGAAGTATCATCATGAATGAGTGCTCATTACCAATATTATAATAGCCCCTTAGGCATTTGAACCAAAATTGTTTTTGAAAGTGAAACTACAGGCAAGTGAAGACTGATATTATGGAGACAAATTAAGAAGTTGAGAAGTTAGAAGTACTCTCAATTCAATGTGTGAGTAAAAGATTCAAACAGATCGCAAAACTCCCTCCGAACTCCCCAAAATTCAGGCAACATGGAGGCCAAACTCCATTAAAATAGTCTTGTCGATTAAGTTGCGTGTCCGATTCTTTCGGACCCCTGATTTACCACCCGGAAGAGTGATCAGATGAAAGGCCGTATTTTTCCTCCATTGTCGTCCTGAAATTGAGTCCTCAAATCCATTCATGCCAAAGATATAAACGAAAACCGCTGTTTTAGTGTTTCCAACCATCAGATATTAGCACAGTATTTGAATAAGGCTTTGCACATGCTTATTTTATTGGCGTCTAAACCATCAAAACTGCAAGTTTGTTTCCCACGGTACTTGATGGGATGTTATGTGCAAGTGCCAGCTCTCATCAAGTACAGAACACATTACATATAAATCAGAACAAGCCCCTTTAAACTCTGCCTGACTTTAAAGACACTTAGTGATTTGCTAAATCTGAAATCGAAAAAATCATCAAAATCATTTGTTTTGCATTTTGGAACAAGCATAGGTATCCTAACATACCCTGCAAGTGAAAATCCTAGAAGCAACCCTAATAGGAGGACAAAATCAGATATTTTATCATTCTGTCCGTACGGACAATTACTACAACGTGTAACTCAATGGGGATTCATATCTCTGAACATTGCTGTTTCTTTCTTTTCTGTCAACTTTTCAGTTGGAAAATATACCTAATGGGAGTCCTACAGACTTATCCTTCACTTTTAAGCTATTCCTACACATTTTTAATATTTTTTATCTTTTGGGATAATCACTGATAGTGGCTTTAATATTACAGCAAAATATTTGTGTTGAAGCGGCATATAAACAGGTTTTCCATAAAAGTTACTGCCATTAAAATTTGGCATATTTTGTGGTTGTGGGTAATGTAAGCTAAAATACATTGTTAAGTCATAAGTTTACATAGGCCTACTCCATGGTTGGCTATTGATAATCCTACATCACTTGAAGTCCATATCAAGTGAAATGAATTTAAAAAAAGAAAGAAAGAAATTAAAGCTCAGATTAGTGTGGCATATTTTTGTGGGGTTCACATATTTATTAGTTAATTAAGTATGACAATGAAGTAACCATTTAATATTGCAATGATTAAAGGCGCATTTGTAAAAAATCATACATATAAAAACAACATTTTTGGCTTAAGTTCATCTCAGATGTGAATTATACTCTGGTATATAATATAGATGCCAAAAAAACTGTTGTCTTTGAATGGCATCATATTATAGGCTACTGCATCATTGATGCTCTGGTTTTTATTTATGGCCTAACACTAACAAATACCCTAACCCTAAGACCAAAATAAAAAAATAATCTGTTATATGTAGAACTTCAAAGGGGGGGTACATATAGGACTTTGCCAGGTTTGGTTTGTTAAGAACATTAGTTGTAAACAATGATATAAAATCTTGTCAACAAGATTGTCCTAATACATAACCTCTCACAAGGCAGTTAAAGGGGGATAACCATGAATGACCTTGATCCCACTACCCCATCTCTAAAGTTTCACGCTGATATTTCAGTTTGTTTTGATCTGGAGCTAAAAACATCATTTTGTAATCCCTATTGAATACTGCTTAAAGATAATATTGGTTGACCAAAATTGGGGCACATTTTGCTCTTAACATCTAAACGAAACATCTTTTACCCTAAGATATCACAGGGTACATGAGAAAAGTAGTAGCTTTCCTCAGGCACCGAAATTTTGGTCACTTTTGGTAAAATCTCGGGTCCCTGGGGACAGGCTAATTAGAAATTCAGGCCATGGTCCTATAAGATGTTTTGGCACTTACCCCTTGATGTATTAAAGGTCCATGGACTGATCGCTAATAGCCTAGTCCCCAGAAGCCCCAGATTTTACCGGAAGTGGTCAACATTTTGGTATCAGAAGAAAGCTACCGTACTATTTTTCCATTACCATGTGAAATCTAGGGTTAAAGGATGTTTGCTTTGGAAGTAGGAACAAATTCCATATGTTACCCCACGGATATATTACATGATACAGAATTATTTTAATTTGTGTCCTTGTTTGATCAAAATGGAATAACAAGCTAAAAATAAGAAACCTTTCTGTTGATTTAAATATATGAGAGGGGCGGTACGTGGGAAGTCTCTTGCCGGAAGTTATGAGCGAAAATGTTGTCCATTTTAGTCGACCAATATTAATTTTACACAGTACTCTATGGGGTGTACAAAATCACATTTTGAACGCATTACACTGATTGAAAATATTGGCGCGAAACTTTATAGATGGGGTTTTGGAGTGAAGGCCAATCTATTAAGATGAAAACTTCATATTCTTAAATCGGGCCATCCCCCTTTAATTTTAAGTTATAAAAGTTATAATAAAAAATACACTGTAATTACCCAAATTGAATACATTTGCATTCTGAGATAGACCATACTGTCCAGACACATTGATTTGGAATTTCCTGCCTGATCCTCAGGAGCCATTTTTGTGTATTCTGAATAATTCAGACATTTATGCACACCCTGAAAGATATTTTGAATGGATTAATATCTGAGTATTTAGCGAGTGAAATATGCAGACATACATGTAGATGTATGAATTAAATACCAGGATGTTGGTTCATTCAGGATGCATTTTGGGATATCTGCCTGTTTGTTGCAGTATTCTTCTGCACACACCGCTGTGAAGACATTATTTAAAGAGATACAGGCTCATTTCCAACAAAGTATAAAAATCTTTCAATTTGCTCTCAAATGGTTGACTAACACCTAGGAAGATAAAAAACACATTTATACACACAAAAATACTGTATCATAGTATGCAGAAATTGTATTATCATGCCAAAGACTTCTCATGATTTTGGCCTTTAATTGTAAATTTATGTGCCATAATGTTTTGTCACAAAATGTGTTCAAATTCACTTGTTCATGAACATCATGTACTCACTCATATTCCATAACCACAAAGGTGATGCATCAGTCAAACAGCCTGCTAAGGGAATCAACTCTTAAGTTGTGTATTTTCTTGTGGTTTAACAATATAAACTTATGCTTACTACAAAATCATTCTATTTACACATTAAAGGAGCATTTCGTGATCCACAGCCTCGTCCCCCGATTTACCTCAAAGAAATTGAGGTTTTTATATCATCTGAACTGTTGGTGTAAGTATAGTATGCTTAATCTTACGTGCAAATTCAGTCTGCTCTAGAAGAAATTTGTAATTTTGTATTTTCTGTCCGTAAATGGAAAGAAATTACAACACAGTGGCCTATGGGGTAGCGTGATACAATAAATTCGCTCATAACATAAATACGCAACATCAGAATCAACTGAAATTTAGGAAATAACCTTTTCTTGAAGATATCTGGTGAATCATAAACAAAAATAAATGTGCTAGAATCACAAAATGCACCTTTCAAGGTGTTGATTTGGACCTAATCATTTCAGATGAGAGTTAAAAGCTTGCTAACATGCAAAATTGTGGGTTTTGAAAAATTTTGAGGGTGTACTCTTTTCAAAATGTGTCAGTGTCTCTTTAAACATTGCTCGAAAAAGTGGGGAATTTGGGAAGCTCCTTCCCAGGAAAGTTGGCCATTTGGAGGGAAACTTGGCCATTTGGAGGGAAATTTATAATAAGATATAGTGGGAAATCTGTGAGAAATGTGACTATATTCCCAGGAAATTTACATTTTTTCAACCCTTGCCTTTTAAATGTCTGTGTTGGTATACCCGCCCATCCAGTGAAATGATATTGGATCTTCCTTCTTTCCTAGTTCTTTTCCTTCGTCAGCATTCCAGTTGCCTAGGTTTTAGTGGTTTGTCATCAGCTAAGTTGACTAGGTAGGGTTAGAGGCACCCGAGCGACACTGATGCCAACAACATCAACCTGCGTGGACATACTCACAATGGTTGGTAGTTTGTGGCTGGAGTGTATCCCCATATGATACAGTACAGGTGGCAACTGGACCAAATGTTGAACCCTTTCCTTTATGTCCTTTTAGGCTCTATTCCATCTGAGTAGGGTAGTGGAACCCTTGTTGGGAACAACACAGCAGAAAGTCTCTTTAAACTGTCCACTGCATTCAGTGTCATCTCCAGTCGTCTTGACTTTGTCTTGCCTTTGGATATAGATGAACCTGGACGGGAGAGTGAGGTCAATGCTGCGCAACTTTCCCTCACTGTAAACCAACCCATGCGCAAGTCATGACATTGCAATTCTTTTTGAGGATTTGTATCCTTTGAAATATTTGTCTTGTCATGGTCATCTTCTTCACTGATGGACGAACACGAATGGATAGGCAAAACAGCAAATCCAATCTTTTTTCTCTCTTAAAGGGGCATTTCGTGATCCACAGCCTCGTCCCCCCGACTTACCTAAAAAAAGTTGAGATTTTTATATCATCTGAACCGTCGGGCTAAGTATAGTATGTGTGCCCAATCTGACGTGCAAATTCGGTCGTCTCTGCAAGAAATTCGCAATTTTGTATTTTCTGTCCGTAAATGGACAGAAATTACTGTACAGTGGTCTATGGGAGATTGTGATACGAACATTTGCTCATAACACCAAAACACAAGATCAGAATCAACTGAAATTTTGGGAATAAACTTTTATCAAGGATATCTAGCTAAATATAAACAAATCAGAAGGGGTTAGAATCACGAAATGCATCTTTAAGTCTTCACAAGAGCAAAATCAAGCAATTTTGTTTGTTGATTTTCTTTCTTCTAGGTCTGAAAGAAGCTGGCATCACTAAGAGGGCTGCTGAGCCTTGGATCTATACGGTACCTCATGCCTCTAAAACAAGCGGGTTTAATTAAGGGTTTTTATAATAATTAATAAAAACAAGACAAAAATAGATCAACAAAAATCGTAATCACACAAAATTTTTAAAAATATAGCCCATATTCCAAAAAAAAAGATTGTTAATAATAGTTTACTCAACATTGCTTATTTTGACAGTAGTAGGGTGGATAAGTAAAATTCATTACAAATATGGAGAAGGTTATTTTTTTATAGGGGCTTTCGTGATCCACAGTCTGTCCCTCCGACTTACCTTAAAAGAAAAGTTGAGTTTTTTTATTATCATTGAAACCGTTTAGCCTTAGTATCCAGTTACCTAATCTTACGTGCAAATTCGTTCGCATCGTAAGAAATTCACAATTTTGTATTTTCTGTCCGTACACGGATCAGACAATTACAGCACAGGGCCTATGGGACCCGTGGGAGGAAACAGGGATTGGTTCATAACACAAAACCGCAAGATCGGACTCAACTCAAATTTTGTGAATTGAATAAGCTTTTCTCACGGATATTCTAGTGAAAACATGAGATTATTTAATAAAACAGAAGGTGCCTTGCGGGAATCACAAAATGCACCTTTTAAGTAAGTAATATGTTAGGGCAGAACAGATGTGATGGGTTTAGGTATAATATGAGTAAATTTGATTTGCTTTTACCATGTTTAACAATATTATCCCCTGTTACCTCAGACTCAGAGATAAACAAAATGATTCATTGTTAACTGAGACAGTGTTGTTTTTACTTCCTGGAATATGGGCCCATGTCCAGGTGTAGAAAAAATATCAAATGTAGGAATCCTACAGGTTATCGAAATATTAAAGTAAATGACAGGAGATGCAAAAATATTTCAGTGCCATTTTCTGCTATCAAGTTACTATTTATTAGGTAAATAATCTAAAAGATATCAATAAAAAATTACTGGCTCTACTACATTTATGTGAGTTATTATAACAGATTCCAGGGTAATGCTTTTAAGGGTTGAGTTAAGGTTTCGTTAAGGATTAGTATTACATAGGTTAAGATGCTACATGAAGTGAAGTTGGAATTACTATGGGTGGAATAGAAAGGGTGCATTTTCAAAAGGTGCTATTTTTGTCACTGGCTATCTTACAGTTTAGAGCATATAGATTTTCACGTGAAGAATTCCACAAGCATTTAAGGACTTGTCATAGATTAAATGCACCTGTATGGCAATAGGACTTTATGCGATGACACCGGACTATCACTGTTATTGAATAACTGTCAACAATTGCAGATTCACATAGATATTACATATATCCTGAGAGAGCCAGAAGGCAGGCCAGGAAATGTTACCTTTACTTTGTTTCTTGAAATTTTGATGGGGGGGGCGGGGGGGCTGGGTATTTTTGAATTGGACTGTAGTGGTCCCTGTACAGGGATGAAATGAGAAAGAGGGACAATCCAAATGGGGTCTTGAAAGGAGGGAAATTGCCATTGCGGGCAAAATTTGAAACTGGAGGATGGCCCAGCCCCATTACACCATAAGTGGAAAACCCTCTGCCCTCTGCCTCTAAGAAGTTACTGGTAAAACTTTACACAATTAATGACAACCCCCCACGTTATTTGTGCAGGTGAATATGTGATGTTCTTTCATAGACGATTCAATGACTGATTGCAGTGGTAGCTATTCTAAACAGAAATCAAATTGAGGTTTGTTTTTCTTCTCATCTGTAGGGGCAATGTAACTTTTCTACCTAGTACGACACTTAGGCAACTCCAAGGGTATTTGATACACAGGTCAAAGGTCGCAGTTACTGGGGTCAAATAGTTGGTCAATTTGATCTCCACTTAGTGCTATTTTTGTATAAATCTCTAACTACACTTACAGTCACTAATCCACAGATTATATAACTTTTTTGAAATACCTTTAGATACCAAGCAAAGGGAAGACAAGAAAGAAGCTCCAAAAGCCAAGGAGTCTGCCAAGAAGCCCCCGAAACCAAGTGAAACCAAAAAAGAACCTCCTAAACCTAAAGAAACAAAGAAAGAGCCTTCCAAACCTACAGAAAAACCAAGAAGCAACCACCGACAAGCTACAGAAACAAAGAAAGAACCAACAACGCCGCAGGAAACAAGAAAGAACAACATAAACCTGCAGAAACAAAGAGAAAGAGACAACTAAACCCACTGAAAAAAGAAGACCCACCCTAATACCGCAGAACAAAGAAAGACCCACCTAAACCTGCAAGACAGGAAACAAAGGAAAGCCCACCCAACACTACACCTGCAGAAACAAAGAAGAAAGACCCACCTAAACCTGCAGAGACAAGAAAGACCCACCTAAACCTGCAGAGACGCCGAAGAGAAGAAAAGAGAAAGATGTAACTAAACCTGCCAGAGACCCAAGAAAGACCCCCCACCAAAACCTGCAGAAACAAAGAAAGATCCCACCTAAACATGCAGAAACAAAGAAAGACCCACCTAAACATGCAGAGACAAAGAAAGACTCACCTAAACCTGCAGAGACGAAGAAGAAGAAAGATGTACCTAAACTGCGGAGACAAAGAAAGAGACAACTAAACCTGCAGAAACCAAGAAGGAGGCACCCAAACCTACAGAAACCCAAAAGGAAAGTAGAGTACCTAAACCTTCTGAAACTAAGAAAGAGACCCCAATAACCCAAGAAACTCAGCTAGTGATCTGCAGAGGAAGAAGGATGTTGTGGAACACCAAAACCGACAGGACGAGGGCTACCAGAAACTACCAAGGACCAAGTTGTTCTAGGAAAGATGCTGAACTTACAATGAGAGAGATGGATTATACGATCGCAACTGAAGAAAACCCAGTCACTGTTGGAAAAGGTACGTAAGCTTTCGTATTTATTGTCATTGTGATTGTGAAGGGTACAACAGGCTGTGATATCTTTACTTTATTTAGTCGGATCAGAAATTTCAATGGATGGTGTCGCTTTCGCACAATGTTAAATATAATTGTACGCGCGTAGAAAGTTGGCCTTGCATGATAGGCGTGCAAAGTGTAGACCACCTAACAAACAAAACAAGGCTTGTTAAAATACTGAAATGCCAGTTGTCCAAACTCAGATACAGCAAAAATATCAAAATGAAAGCCTCACCAAAAAACAAAACATGTCCAAAAGTTCCAGACCCTGCATTTTTGTTCTGCATTTTGGACAGAAAAAGGAGGCGCCCAAGCTTGCAGAAACAGAGAAAGAAGCACCTAAACCTACTGAAACAAAGAAAGAGACAACCGAACCTACAGAAGCCAAGAAGGAACCACCTAAGCCTACAGAAACCAAGAAAGAGACCCCTAAACCTGCAGAAACAAAGAAAGAGATGCCTAAGCCTGCAGAAACAAAGAAAGAGACGCCTAAACCTGCAGAAACCAAGACAGAACCACCAAAGCATACAGAAACCAAGGAGGCAGCACCAAAACCTACTGAAACCCAGAAAGAAGCCCCTAAGCCTACTGAATCTAAGAAAGAGCCCCCTAAACCAACAGAAACAAAAAAAGAAACTCCAAAGCCTAGTAATACTGCAGAAGGTAAGAAGGATGCTGAAACACAGACCGATAGTAGCAAGACTGCCAGGAAATCTACCAAGACCAAGTTGTCTAAGGAACAGGCTGAAATTACCAATGAGAGAGACAAGATTATACTATCACAACTAAAAGATCCCCAAACACTGATAGCTAAGGTACGTACAGGTAGAATAGACCTTTACAAACAAGTTTTCCAAACGTGATGACACCCGATAAGTGTCTAGTTTAAAATAACGGGTCATCACATGCAGCTGTTGGTTGCAGCACTTATGCGAATTTTGCCTTAGCGTAATGCTCATCACTGGCAAGTACTTGTAATGTACACAAGCATATACGGATGTTCGCGTACATGGTATTCTACGGAAGTTCATTTGAAAGTTTCTATTGGGCTTTCGTTATTTGTCTGTCATTATTTTTACCGGTGAGAAATTTTGTTAAATTGGCCAATTTTCCCATTGATTCCAGTGATAAGTGAATGTGTGGTGTTGAACCCAAATTGCTTGCCATGATCCCTATGTCAAATCTGTATTAAGGACAAACTTTTTTCCAATGTGCCAAGTTCCATGTATAAACTCATATTCGGGTATAAAAGGTAAAAAAATAAATTCATAGAGGAGCTCATGCTCACAACCCTAAGTGCCCATCTCTTTTTCTTTCGTGTTTGGACCAGACTGCCCTGTATAATGTTGCTGTGGTGGGTTTTTCACTCACCAGAGGGTGCATTGAGTCAATCCCACAATGCACCAGTTTGGGGAAGTTTCACCTCATCAAGGTCATGCGATCCCACAAAAATCATTCTTAACACATAAAAAACATGACTTTTACACTCATTTTAGACCACAGAGTGCTAGTTCTAAACATGTTGAACACTTTTTATCCCTAAGTACTGACATGTGTTAAGTACAGTGCAATATAGGCACATTTGCATTGCATTATGGGATTGATTCAAAACACCCTCTGGCACTCGTGACAATGAGGTCGGTTTGACCCCCAGATTAAAGGGGGGGGGGGGATAGGACAAGACTTGCTTGATGGGCACTGGAGATCCCAAAAAGTAATTTTTGGAAAAATGCCACATGCATTACTGTGGCAGTCTCTGTCTCAGATTCATTACAAATATCCTCCTAAACCTTAGTTCAATACATCTTAGTAATATCACACTAATTTAAGAATAACTTATTGACTTCAAAATATGTCGGGGTTAGTGGATTAACCCACTGCAAAATAGTGTTAAATTAAAAAAAAAAAAAAAAAAAAAAAAAAAAAAAAAATCTCCCCACCCCCCCCACAGCCCCCCCCCCATAGCCTTTAGTCAAGTCGTGTGTGTGACCGTTAAATATGCATAAGAGCGCTCTCTTACGCTAAGTCTTTGAAAAAAGACTTGGTTACGCCGACAAAGTTGATGTGTTTTTACTGTTGTGATTGCTGTTGCTGTTAGGTTGGCGTGTCCTCCCTCCCCCCCCCATGGCACCTACACCATTTTGTAGATGGCAAGTTCGAGCCCTGACCATGGCCAACATGTTTGTGTCCTTTGGGGAAGTCACTTTTTAGCTTGTCTCATGGCCTGGTGTTCATGGGGAGCGTATTCCATACGAAATTTGATATGGGCAATGTGATTAATCCTTGGACAACCGAATACAATAGACGCTTGAAAATGAATTGGGTAAAGCACTCTATACTCTATACATTTACCCCCCCCCCAATTCCGGTAAAAGCCCACCCTTTTGATCCCCCTGGCACTTAGCAAAAGGGTGATTTTGTTAATAGTGAAATCTGTCATCAGCAATCTGTCCGTCTGTCTCTGCATGTAACCGCTAGGCATTTGACCCAATTTAGATAACATTTGCAACACAGAACATCCAGTATCTACCACTACTAGTGCTGTGACAGAAGGTCTGTAGGCCAAAGGTCAGGCTTTGTGTGTATTTTCAGACTTGCTATTATTCCCTTGAAAACATGTAAAAACTATTTCTTATCAAGTTTTAAGCTCAAGTCCCCAGGAATATTAGTGCAAAGTCTCTCTAACCCCGGGGATCTGCAAGTTACATCTTCCATGATTTTTGGAGTATGCCAGACATTGTACACCTGCGTATTGTTGCATTTTGGGGAGTTTTACCAAATTTTAACTATGCCCTCTGTATACCAAAATTGAAATACACTCCTCCTATTGTGTCAGCCATGTTTAAAAAAGCCAATATACTATACCACCTTTCTTGGAAATTCAGGGGACAATATGAACTAGCCTCGAAGTAGAGACTTCTAGTAGCTACCCATCGAGTCACCTTGTCAGATGGGGCACGAGCACCAAGCATGGACGGACTGGTGAAGAGCGTCGTAGCAACGACCCATCTTACAAAGGGGTAAGTGCAGTGATAGATATACTAGTAAGCCTTACACGGACTTAACACTTTCCCCAGACTTTGGGTGACTTCTAGCCCAGATTTGCTTCAGAGTTCCATTGTTTTAGCACAGTGAAGTTGAACCCAGTGCTCAAAGCTAGTGAGAAATAGCAATTCTGAATGGAGCCTGCCCTAGATTTCTAGCCTAAATGTCTTGCGGCGACTCAAGGCCGTTTTTCAATGAAACTCTAACCCATATCAGTAATTGCCAATCTTTATCCCTAAAGTCCTATGGGTGTGAGGCCCAAGAATTTCCCTAGAACGGGTCCAGGGAAAGGTTAAGTATTGTCTGATATTGATTAATTGCAGGAATTTGATTCATCCATAAATGAAAAGTATGCAATAAGGTCAAATGGTAGTCAAGATGCCATAGTTCTCTTGCGGATTAGCACATACCTCGGGTAAAAGGCTATCCTATTTTGGATAAAGTAAATACTAAGCCCCCGAGAAATCTGTTTGAGGTCCATTCCCAAATCTTTACTTGTATGCCAAGTCATGTTAAATTCCCACATAATAGGGCACATTATGTTTTAGGTGTACATGGCAAAATAGATATTATGTATCTGTTAACTTATTTATGTTATGAAATCAATAGTATAAAATATATAATACGCCACAAGAGTCTCTGAGTTAAAACTATGCGGTTAGAAGTGGACCTCAATAGTGTATTTTGCTGAGGAGCGCAGTATATATTCTCTTTATATGCTCATTAATTTATCTAGTTTCGTATTGAAATTTTTTGTATGTAAAAGCTGTTAAGACTCATCTAGAATGCTTTGGGGACAACAGCAAATCCCAAAGCGATATACCATAGTTTAACGATACCAATTAAAAAAACCCCCCACCCCCCGATTGATCGGAAATAGGCAGTTGATTGGACTTAATGTTGGCTAACAAGCACAAAGTGTTTGAGGGTTGTCACAAGCTTATCATTAAGAAATGTGGTCCCGGGTTAAAAAAGGTGGAAAAACCTGTCGAAACACTGATGGGAATCTATATAAGCGTTGTTAAGTTCTTCCATGTACTTTGCACAGAACTAGTCTAGTGTCAAGACTTCATAAGGGGGTTTATGAGAGACTTTATAGTAGGCATATTAATCCTTCTCTGAAGTCTTGCCCTGACTAGGTTTCAAGCAATATTACATGGAGACTGACCATTTTTTACTACTCTTCTTAGTGTATCCAGGCATACAAGAAACAGCAGATGCTTTTCCAAGATTTTCAAGAATGCTGAAGAAGAAGGCTTTAACCAAGGCTGCAGACAGACTCTCCTTCTTTGGTAGGTATTGACATTGGGCCCACTTTGTCTGCTTTCCTTCAGAACAGCAAGGAATTTGTAGGGGGAAATTGTAGGTCTTAAGCTCACCCATGTAATGCCCCCCTATGGGTTACCATCTCCATACGAATGTTTACTGTACGGCCGATGTTCCTGAATTTGGATGGGTCTTGCACCAAGGATTAGTAGATCAGAGTGAGCCGGGGAGTGGGGGGTTTCCCACCAGCGTCGAAAAATGTAAAGTTCCGGGAAGCCGAATATGATTTCCGCCGGCAGCTTCCAACATAAATGAAATCTTCACCTCCAAATTGATTCCCTAGGGTCCGGGGGATTGGCGTTTAGAAAACCAGCTTTCCACGCACGATTTTTCGGGCAATTAAACGCATTTTTTCTCCCCACTGATAAATTGGTATTTCCGCGCCAAAAAAGCGCTTTTGGTTTCTTTCCTGGTTTCCATATTTACAATAAAGCAATTACCTCCCCCCCATCGTTTAAATGGATCAACCCAACACACCTATAATGAACATAGCTTCCATTCATTATGTTAATTTGCAAGTAAACAAAAATAAACAATGGTATTAAGTCAGAATTATTTTTTAAAAATCATTTCAGAAATGACTAACATAGAATTGAAAATCTAAATAAAACATCATGTGTGTTTATTTGCTAAAATACGTCATTTTAAGTCTTGTAAAAAAATGTACAAATGGCCGACTTCCGAACCCCGACGGTCATGGCCCACCGCACGTGATATTTGACCCCACAACTGATTTAACTCAGTTTAGATCTTAACCGTATCACAAATTTGGATAGAATTTACACTGGTGACGTGATTATCTGTGGTCATGGCTGAAAAGTCCGTGAAAGATCATATAGTTGACAACTAGACTGGCTTTATGGAATTTCCCGACCGTTTTAATCTAGTTCTTGTCCCGCGGTACAGCATTTCAGACCAGCCGGCTGGCTGTAGCCTGTACGTAGCGCAGCGGCCCGCCGGATAACCTACAAGAAATTGGAACCCGACGCGACATATTTGGGAATTCATTTATCTTTTATATTTACTTATTTTCGGACCTAATTTTTTTGGATAAAAACAACTCGTACCTCAATTTTATTATCCTTTTCTTGTTATTATCTTCTCTTTCTCATTTTCCCTTTTTCTTTCTCCCTCCTCATTTCCCGTCGGGGGGTTCAAGATTCCTCGTGAAGAGCCTTCCAATTCCCCACTTTTTTTCCCACCATGCCCACCATGATGTGTCCATCATTATCACGGTCTGTTGGTGCATTTTGTTCAGAAGTTGTTGTTTTGAGGGTATGATGTTGAAAATTTAGAGCCGGCAGAGGGTTGATACGAATTGTCAATACATTAATATGCCTCTGTTTTGAAATTTTTGTTGTTGTTGCGTAGTCCGCATGTTGGCTCTAAGTAGGTTTTGTTTTCCACTCTTAATGTGTGTGAGCCTGATTATTATATTTGGGAATAGAAGAAAGTTCATATTTTTGCATACACAATGAATTTAAAAAGCGGGGAAGCTCCTTTGATGTCATGAACAAAACATCTAGTGAGGTCAACCAACACTAGTTCACACACTATAGCTGGCAGCAGAACCACGAGCAATCGTTGTGTGTATTGGTGTGTCACCTAAAGTGTTAAGTTTTAAATTGACCTCATTTGAAAAGTTTAAGTGTCAATTAGAACAAACTTCTTCAGTTGCAACATGGGATACCTCCTTGCTTGATGCAGTCAAAGGTCGGTGTCTGAGGTCAAAGGTCTATGGGGTCAACTTGAAACTAGGATAAAATAAAAAATGTAAAATTGACCTCACTTGACACTTGAGTTCAATTCTAACCAAACTTGAGTATAGGTGCAACATGGGATCCTTATCTGTGATGAGGTCAAAGGTCATGTGCCAAGGGCAAAGGGGTCATGGAGAAGGGGGCCAACAGCTTATATTCTTTGAATATAGTGAGCCAAAAGCTGGAGATGAGAAACTGCGGATTCTAGTTATTATTCAAATGGCCTGGAGAGCTTTTACTAAAAATATTTTGTATCAGATGTTTTGGTGACATGCTTGGGTTGTGAGGGAAAAACCTAAGTAAATTGGAGATATGGGATCATTTAACTTAATCCTCTCTTTAAAGGGGGCACTTCGTGATCCACAGCCTCATCCCCCGTTTACCTCAAAGGTATTGAGATTTTTATATCACCTGAACGTTTGCCCAAGTTAAAGTATCTGTGCTAATCTTACTTGCAAATTCGATATCTATTCTAGAAGAAATTCGTTAATTTGTATTTTCTGGCCGTAAACGGGACAGAATACAACACAGTGGCCTATGGGGCAGCGCGATACATAATTGCTTCATAGCATCAAAATGCGCAATATCATGAATCAACTGAAATTTGGAAATAGCGATTTCTTGGAGGATTTTAGTGAATCATAAGCAAGATTGAATATATGCTACGATCGCGAAATGCACCTTTAACTCTCGACTTCCAACAAGTTAGTCCTGCTTGCTCTTGTACACATACAAAAACTTGCATGTTAAACATTTATCATGTGTTACATAATCCCATCGCAATCATAACATTACAATTTGCATTGAAGGTCTGGGATGCAGACCGAAGGCCACCGAGCTCCAACTTTAAGTGTAAGTAATCTGTTTAAATTCTTTATTATACAACTTAATACTCCAGTTAAAGGAATCAATGGTCCAAAGACTCATTTTGGGTGTTGGTCACTTGACCTCTAATAACCCCTATACAACCTTTGTCCCTGTTAGGTGTATATCCCTGCCAGGGGGATCTGGTAAGTTTAACTTTTAAAGTATTTTAACTTATTTTGTATTTTCTCAATGATGCTTTAGTTACAGTATATTGAAAAACTACGAATCAAACTTCCCCCAAAAAGATTGTAATAGATTTAAACTCACAAACTTTCAACTATTTTGTATTTTTGCACTACAAGCAAAAGTGAGAAGAGCTTCCAACATTTATTACAATTGGCAGCAGAAGAATTCCCTGTGATGACCTTCAAATCAAAAGGATCTTGGTGTGCAGTTATTGATAGGCGGAATGAACTCCCAGGCAAAACCGCGTGTTTGATGAAGATGTAAGTATTGAACCAGGGAGAGAAATCATTTAAAGATTGCAGAGTTTGTGCAAGACCATGGCTCACTAGATACATGGCGATTTCTTGTAACTTCCGTGTAGCCTATATGGCAGCTACACCGTGTCTACTGCAGCAGCTACTGCACATACTTGTTGGGCTAGTTGCGGTGCAGTAGCTGCAAGATAGGGCTTCTAAAGGTACACAGTTATTAGGTCTACAGTGATGTGGCTACTTTACAGTACCTACCACAAATGCTACCCTGTAGTTAACCTACTAGGTGGAGAGAAGGTGGACATTGTGTAGATAGTATCGGAGGAGAATGCAGCTACAAAGTAGATACTCACAGGTACTCGATGCCATTTTGATAGTGGTCAAAAAGGAGGGCGATCTACCTTGGTCTTTGTTAACATGTGTCGATGATTTTTAAGGAAATTCGTTAAGAAATTGAATCGGGCATCGTTAAAACCCCAATATACCCTCACGTTTATTTTAAAATGCCAAATATATAGCCAAAATAATCTTTAAAAAACAAAAATTGGCATGAGGTTGAAACACCGCAGGTGCTGAGAGCCGGTGTAAAACCCGTAGCGACTCCGTGACGGTGAGAGCGAGGGTACGTCTAGTGGGTAGGTAATTCAGGTATAACGGTGTAGCTGTGTGGTAACTACCATGAAGAAATGGGCTGTGTACCATATTTCCTGTTAGTGCTAAAGGTTCCAGGTTCACAGGGTATGGTGAGTTCGGAAATAAATCCAAAGAAGTCTGCAAATGTATGCATTGATTGAGAAAGGCAAAGACAGGTGTGAGAGGTCCTTTTCATGGATTTCGCGTTTTTCTTTGCCCGCGTCAGGTTGTTTGTATTCCCTAATCTAAATTTGGTTCCTTTTAAAAGGAGGGTTTTTTTGGGAAAAATTGCATTTTTATTCCACTGTTTCATTTTTCTTAAACGACTGGGAATGGAAACTTTTACCCGCATTTACATCACAAAGGCTAGTGAGAGGCCTCCATTGCGATGTTTAATTGTTTTGTTTTGAACTGGTGCCTGAGGTATGTGTTTAATTTTTGCACAAAAAAACCTGAAAATAAAATAATTACAAACATTTACAAACAAATACAAAAACACCAAATTTCATCCAAACCATCCAGTCTTCAAGGATCACATAACCTATAAAGTTTAGTGATGTAAAGTCTATTAATTAGGCGACTGTTGTTTGCCATAATGTAGATATTCGGACAAATCGAATGCCAAATTCCTCAAAGAAGATCTGGTAGAGAAGGCACACGGAACAGTATGAAGAATCTTCACATGCATCGCAATGAATTTCCAGATCCTGTTGAAAAGCTCTGATAGCAGTGATTGAGGTCAAATATGGTTATTACGTGTCGGTTCCTGAAAAGGTAAAAATTCTGGAAAATTTTTGTCACAGGCCATAGTACTAAAGTGCTTGTTCCGATTTATGTACTCTATTTCTCTACTTGCTATGAGGTCCTGGCACTTGCACATAGTCCCATCAAGTACCGTTGGAATACAAACTTGTCAGTTTTGATGCTAGAACACATAATGCCATGTGGCAAAGCCTATTCACTTCTTTGTTAATATTGATGGTTCACCACTAAACCGGGCGGGTTTTTGTTTATATCTTGGGAATAAAATGGATTTGAGGCTCAAATTTCAGAACGACAAATGAGACAATAACGGTCTTATCATCTGATACTATTATTAAAATCAAAATCCATAGCGACTTTTCCGGGTAAATCTGGGGGGGGCCCAAAGACTATTGGACACTCACCTTTAATAGTTTAGTGGTAGCGAAAATGCAGCATGTCTGTTAAATTCGGAAACCCTCACTGACAGCTGATAGGACTAGGTTGGAAGTTCCAAGATTTTCCGCGTTTTTTAAACATGGCCACTCAAATCCTAAAAGATTGTGAAACAATAAATTACCTTCCTAACCATTAAAAAAAATAGCTCCATAACATCCACAAGAGACTATAAGTGACAGCTGACCCAGTTTTGACTATTTATTTCTGTAGGTGTTTTTGAAAGTGCATTGCATTTTGTCCTTCACCCTAAACCAGGACCGGGTCGTTTTGCGGGCCCGACGGACCAATGCAAGGCAAAAGCCAATCTATTTTTATTTTAACGCCCAGATGCAACGGGAGCCAAAGCTTGCGTTTTTCATTGCATCTCGGGCCGTTTTTCCCGGCACCGGAATTAGTAGCGTAAAGTCACTAAACGGCCCAGATGCAACGAAACAATCGCCCATTTGCCCGGAAAGACGGCCCAGATGCAAAGAAAAAACATCGCGCCATTTCCCGGAAGACGGCCCCCAAATGCACCGAAACACATCGCGCCATTTAAGGAAAGACGGCCCAGGTGCAACGAAAAACATCGCGTCCCTGAAAATGCAATTAAAAACAGGGTAACTCATAAATAAATATATAAATAAATAAATAAATAAACACACTGAATCTGCATGAAATTTGTTAGCTTATAGTTTCGCCAGTCGTGAGTTAGTGGCGCTATACGCTAATTAAAGTAGTGCTGCGGCTATTTTGCTACGTCATGCTCCGGTTTACGTCAGGAATACGTTTATGCATAATTACCCCAATAGCTTATCGAAAATGGTGGCGCTATCACGGTCCATCGAAATCGAAATTGTTATGGGCATTTGTACAGTGTCACACGAACCTGATGAAAAGCATTGCGCCTCTGCGGGCACAAGACGGCCCAATGCAGCGAAAACCATCGCATCATTTCCACAATAACGGCCGAGATGATGAACAATCAACGCATCGCGTCATTCTCCGGGACGACGTCCCAGATGCAAAGAAACGCATCGCGTCATTCTCCGGGGAAGACGGCCCAGATCAACGAAACGCATCGGTTCATTCTCCGGGAGGGAAGACGTCCGATGCAATGAAACGAATGAGAGTCATTTGCGCGACCAAAAATAGTTGTGTACGGCAAAGAGGAAACGAAACGAATGTTCCGACCGGTACCAAGTTTTCGTTGGCTTTCAAGGCCTCTCGCCGAGTTAGGGTTAATATGGAACTTTTGAATTATCAATGTTACCTCACCATTTTGACATGCTTACAAATACCAGTATTAGCACCGGTATCTTGGGTGCTTTATCATGACAAACTGCACTGATTCAATGGACACAGGCTGAAACATTAAAGGTGTTTTGCAACGAGAGATTTCACTACAGGTCTGTCCCTAAAAATGTGGAGGAGGAAATTTTGATTTTTGCAACTAATGTAAAGTTTCCATCAAAAATAATCCCATCTGAGGATTAAGCTGAAAATGTTCTTTGGTACAAAAATGGTAAAATTTCTAAATTTTCGATTTATTATAGGAGCAAATACAAAATTCAGCTGTTTTATATCTGAAATACAAGCAAATCAAATCGCCCTTTTTCTAGTTTCGGTGTTGACGGTACCGTAACCCTAGGGTTGTAGCCCCAGGGTCTACAACAACGGGTTGTGGGCACTAGGGCACCCATCGGGAAACTTAATGTACTATTCAAGATCAACTAATGCATGCAGACGTTTCGTTCGTCACACATAATGCCCAATTGAGCCATATCATAGGGATTAAAGTTAACTAAGGCACTTTTGCGGTCGTTACTATCAATGCGATTACTCACTTTTGAAGGAAAAAATCACAATTTTGTCGGCTTCTATAGGGATCCTATCGCAGCAGCCCCCCCCGGCCCCATTGCTGTTTTTAATATAACATCTCTCGCGGGTGTCGGGAACAGACTCCTCTATGTCTATGGCCACTGACCTGTATAGAGATCAGGTCATATGGTGTATCGGCTGCGAAAGGCCGCCGATCCCCGTTAGCAATTTTTTCATGTTCGTTCACATGCTCTTTTGGAGCTTACTGATTGCCATATGCAGAGTCTACAGCAGGGACAAGCATTAATGGTTCCCCCCCGCAACCTTACTTTGCTAAGACAATGACATCATCACAGCTTTAGCATTGCAGCATATTCTCCCACTCAGAAGTGTAAATCATTCGGTACACAACGAGACGTATGAATTTATCAGTAAAAGATTTCATTAATCGAGTAATATGTTAAGACTTAAAAGATTTAGAAAGATGTGTACTCATAATTGTTCAAATTTCCCTTTTTGGAAAAAATGTTTCCAATGGCATGCCCTCGGGTATCACCACTTCGCTGTGTCCAACGTGCCTCGATGCTAATTTTAAAAAAACAACAATAGACAACAATCCAATTTGTCACTATGCAACCACATTCAAATGCAAATTTTGACAGCGTAATCCCGGATTGTACGAAAGCCTACCACTATTGATCATGTGAGACTGGTAAGCGTGTGTCAGTAATATTTCAATTGCATTTTCGGCATGTTACACCAACATTCTACCTATTGCAACTGTAGCTTTACTACTGTCGTTGGAGACGTTGAAGTAAACTTTCAAGTACTTTCTAAAAGGAATTTTGAAGAGGCACTATTGGTCCATTGTTCCCCTTTTCAGAAATACCGGCTGTTCGTAAAGGGTACTTTTCTCTCTTTTAAGACATTTCTTTTCTGTAGCCAAATAAAGGCAAGAAATCTCTTGAATTTGTCTATCTATATTACATAAATTACTATTATGACACAATATTATTGGTGCCACAAAATCTCTTTTCACGCACTTTAATATATACAATTTTTGACTGTTCAATGAGGGGAATGGGGAAATATTGTTGCAAGGTAATTTGATACCATTCAAGTTTAACATTTTTGATCTTTTTGAACATAATTCGATAGATCCGATGCCCTCAATGTGCATGTTCTTTCGCAAATCTAAACAAGTTTAGTTGTTGGTAGTAAGGCATGTCACTTACAGAACATGCAGATTAATGCCATAGATCAATGGCACTACTTTATTTGGAGAAAAATCACTACTATACTATAGGGTTTCTAAACCAAAGCATGGTTCATTGTTTCATATCGCATGCACTCTTTTTAACCAATTAGAAAATGAGAATCTATAAGGCTGTGACCTATATAATGATGTCACATGTGGACATTCAGAATGCCCTCTGTTGTTTTTCTGGCATGCTAACTATTACAGTAGTTCTATGGCGACACCATAAAATCTGGTCATAAATTACTAAGCAAATCTGTTCTGATCTAATCGGTGACACTAAGCAGCTTGTAGCATTACAAGCATGCTTATAAGAATAATTTTTGAAACAAAAGTTACGAAAAAAATGAATTACCCATGCCAACT
>JAMKCH010006112.1:0-32348 GCA_023653785.1 Ophioderma brevispina
ATTTCAAACCAACCACTTGCAGGTTACGTTCGCATATCCATGCCAGTAACAAAAATATAAAAATATGAATTTTGATGATTTTTTTCGATGTTTCGGATTAGCAAATCGCTGCTAATCACTTTAAGTGTTAATTTATACTATCATAGACCAAGAACATGCTGACTGGCTCCTCCAAGTGGTTCAAACAAAGTTTGAAACTGGTTCTTAGTATGTTTTGGTATCCTTGCCTGTTTTCTTACTTTCAAGAAAGAAATCTGTAGCTTCTTTTACAGAACACTGATTTCTTATAGTAGATTATTTGCTTACTTTCTTTCATACTTGGTATGGTATGTTACATCTAACATTTGACACAAAAAAATTAAAATGAATGCCATGTCAACGGATATTTTAGTTATACCTTGAATAATACAGTAATCATTTCCACTGTCAAGCCGTCACTTCTGCGACACTCAACCAGCCGGTGACGCTCTCCATAGCCGCAACCCCTGTCGGTCTCAAACTGACACTTGCTCCACTCGCCACGGTGCCAGTTATACATGAAACATGGCTGGACATTACATGGCATAGTCTGTAAGGTTGAACGGGATAGATTGTTATAAAATGAAGATGGGTTTATTGCAAAATGGCTAAACTCACCTGGTTGAAAACGCCAGGCATTCCTTCACTGAGGGTTCAGTTTAGGTTCAAATATCGGCCTATACTTGGGAGTTACTCAATTTTGGCATTGGATGAGGTAAATGCATTTAAAATGTTTGGCAGTCATTTTAAATGTTGTTACTTGCTTCAAGTGAACTAGTCAAATATTGTGAATTCAAGTTTTGGGCTTGTCATACAACATTGAACAATTGCCGAAACAATTCTTTTTCAAGCAGAACTAAAAGGCCTTTCTCACTGAGCAAATGATTGGTCGACTTTTTGAAGATTAATGCAGCCATTTTCTAAATTCTATAATTGTATTTCAACTGTATTTAATTATCTTGCATTTTTGAGATAATGTTCAGTAAGTACAATCTGAATTATTGACATGAAGCCTGACAAATTTACTTCACTTACAGATGGTGACTGATTCATTATGTTCATAACATTCCTGCATACAGGGAGCACAAAGAATGGCTAATAACACAACAAGCGGCATCGTGCAGTTATCTCCACGGCAAAATACGCCACAACCTTTACCACACTAAAGTGGATTATTGTGTCCCTAACCCAGCTTATCTGTTAACTGTATGCTAATTTTAGGCATGTGACATGCCTCAGTGAATGAACCGCCGAGTTACTGCCACACTTGAGTAAATACGCTGCCCTAACATGCAGTAACTTGGGTTGAGCGGTGTATTTTGGCCATCAGGAAGTCATTTACATATAACATCAACCGCATACCTTCCCAAGGTCCAATCGATCCTTTGTTTGGCATACCATATAAGGAAAGCATGGGTTTGATTGACAGAAAGTTCCAAGTACATAGGTCAAATCGTTTTTCTATTACGGCCTCATGAATATAGCGGTCCTCCGGCCGTACTCAGACAAAATGTTAGAGTGAATTTACCATTCGCTGTACACAGGTATTTTAAGAAGGATAGTTCTGATGTGATCCTGGACATGGTCTCATAAATGAAAAGTACCTCATATCTTCCGAATGACATTTTATTTTAAAATTTGCAACCATGAAGAAAGAAAACATTTCCTAGATCGTGTGAAAGTTCCACTGAATTTGAGCATAAACTTTGGCAGCAGCGATGCTAACTAGTGAAGCCCCTATACTTTAAATGCACACTAGTTACAAGAGATCACGCATCAATTGTGAGCGCACTGTGTATAAGGTATAGTAAAACGGACAATAACTGCACGATGAATGACAAGGGGAAATGTGTTCAAATGCATGGGCATCCACATTTGCAGAGAGCTGGGGTATCACGTCATAAGACAATCATCTATACCTGATTCAAGCTTCCTGTGCACTCCCTACCACCTCCTTCAGGTGACCTCACAATGACCCTTGACCTCACTTTAACCCCATCTGATCCACAGGTGGCGTTGCACTCTGACCAATCGGAGTAGGGACTGAGTTGGCAGTCTACAGGGCAGGGGACTTCACAGGGCTCCACTGTGGTGATGTTAAACCTTTCGTCATTGCAATTGTTCAAATCGACAACTTTTCCTCCTTGGTTGAAACAGTTGACTGTTCGATGCCTTGTGCCTTTTGTAAATATGATAGGAATAAAAGTGAACAAGGAATGTACATTCTTTACTTATATTGTTTTCACTCTTAGGGATTAAACTTTGATACAAAGTGCATTTAGTTGTCATATATGAAATTTGTAAATTGCACATGGAATTATTCCTTTGTTTGATGATCCAGGAACAGAATTTCACATTCCACATATTAGTACAAATCTTATACATGGCAACGTAACCTCCTAGTAAGCCATCTGAGCCAATGCAAAGACTAGAAAATGGCACAATTCGCGATAGAAGTGTCGCGCAATAAGATTTGTTGCCCCAGCAATTAGGCCAAACAAATCTCAAGCTTTATAGCATGGAGAATTCAAACTTTCACTGTGTAGCAGGTGTTCTGTACCCTGTGATTTGTTTGAACCGACTGCTGAAGCAATGAATCCCATTTTGTGGAACTTCTGCGGCGAATTAAAATGCTAGCATGAAAGCAGAAACACACTATGACATCACCCTCTTACTTGAGGTCTAACATAATACAGAAGACTTGAAATCTGTAGTGGAAAGCATACTCGTTATTGGATCTTCATATGTACCGTAGCTGTAGGAATTCTAAGGTTCAAATCTGATTGGGACTGATCCCATGCTTGCAACTAAAACGGCATGGAGTAGATAAGCCATGACAAAGTCAGTTCCAATCAAGGTAAAATCAGTAAGTAAATAAACATGGTGTGCTATCTATGGCACCGCATTGTTTGTGCATTTTCCTTAATTACAGTTGTAATGCCAAGACATGCCTAGCAACAAAAATGTTGTAACACATGTACAATCTTATGCTTAGTTCTACATACAAATGTGTCCGTCACATTTTGTGCATTTGATGGCTTCATATTATGGTCTCTTTACCAAGAGATGTAAACAACTAGAAATTCTGTGCTAAAAGCTTCCAAGATGTGATTGAAATTTATATGCAATTCACTAACTCCAAACATGATTTCTTACTAATGTCCCCTTTACTAACAGAGCATATAATTTTACCTGTTCCGCATTCCCCCATTAGCCGGCTGGCAGCTGCTCCATTCCCTGGTGTCAATCCTGTAGCCGTGATCTGGACACACATCAATCCCACAAGCAACCTCCTCTCTCAGTGTCCCACATGGCTTCCCACTGCCGGTAGCCTCTCTAATCTCTATCCTAGTGCGGGTTTTGGTTCCTTTGGGACTGCATGGGGAGCTGCAGTCTGTGAACTCTGTCCACTGGCTAGCAACACAGTCACCTGTGTAAGAGTTGGGTGAGATTGGTTATTGCGATTGGTTCTTAATTTTGGTCCTAGAGATGGTAAAGTTTGTGAGCACAAGAGTTTTTTTCTTGCAATTATTTGTAAGTGATTGACAGAAAATGCTATGAAACATAGTTACAGGACTGGATTTTTACTGGCATGGAAACCTATACGGCAGATACACTGTGTTTACAGCGGCAGCTACAAAATTTGAATTGACTTCCTTAAAACCTTGCATAAATCTTTCATTTATGGTTAAACCAACATACCCTAAAAACCTAAAAAAAATAAATTGGCCATGCAACGTACGTGCTGAGGACCATTGTAACAGCGCAGCAACTCTGTGAGATTCGTACAACACTGGTGGGCAAAATACACAAGTTCTAGCCAGCGAGGTCTACTCAATGTAAGCAATTTAGTACTTCCATGTGGAATCTAGCCATGTACCCTATGCTACCCCAAGGCCTCTGAACTGTTCCCGGTTATTTCTTTAGAATGGGTACAAACGCTTATTTCGCTGATTTACCAATACTACAAAACGATCTAGCAGGCTGATTTGCTGTTTTTTGCACCTACCGAGGTCAAAGTTCCATACTAATAAATTATTAAAACGGTGCACTATACTACTGTGTTAAATATGTCACCACTAATCGTCATAGCAACTTCATAGCAACTACGAACAGCTACAGCCCACACTATTTTTGAAGCCATTTTGGAAGTTGCAAAAAAAGGGTGCCTGAACTCTGCGACGGTAAACTTTCTGAACAAACCACACGTCTGATTAAGTTTCTTGGATTTCCTAAGGATCATTATTCGATGGTCCCCTAGCGACATCAATGGGCCTTGGGCGGTCAAACACCTAGCGTCCAACAGTGAGCTCACTGATTCAATATGGCCATCCAACCTCTAGCCTTTTATTACTTTATCTCTATACCCTACCTTATGAGCCACTTGTTTCACCTACAACTTATCCTATTGGATTGAAACCATTACAATCTATCTCAAAAGCAGAGGGTATATTGACAAAACAGTGTTGATAAAAAGACATTATATAACGATTGAGCCATTGATAGTAAGTATATTCACGGCAGGAAAATAATTTGTTGTTGTATCGTTAATATAAAACATATTGAAAATTCCTATGTTTGATGGAATAGTAAAAAATATATCACTCTGTTCAAATTTGGAATGTTCCATTTCAAAATTTGGAAATGTTTCCATTTCACTTCGGCTCGCCCGGTGAATAAAAATTCAAATTGACCTTGGGGATATATATTACTATTCCACGCACTAGGCCATTCATATTTGTATACTCAACTATGCATGGGTATTGAGCCTACTGGCTCTTTAGTGCCAATTCGCATGTGATGTAACAAGAAGCTGAAAGTGCAATCGCTGCCAGTTGTCAGAAATTCCATCAAACATACTAATTATGCCAAGTCTTTGGTAAGCAGGTGACTGTAATCTGAGTGAACCATTTTTTAAAACGAGCCACTGGCTCAGGAAAGGCAATTGAAGAGTTTATCTAATTACATCAGCACTATGTCAACAATGCAGATATATATATTACATGGCAGTATTCACTTCCCACCTTTTTTGCACTCATACGACAAATGTTTCAATGAACTTGGGGTTGAAATCAAATCGATTACATATTCTTCCTCAAGGGTTTCATCTTCAAACGGGTACTTTGCTTAAAACAACCTTTCAAACAAGGCTTGAACATGATTGTGTATATAGCAAACCTGTGGCAAGGGCAAGGTAACTCTTTGCCTCAGTGCTAGGCCGTGCCCCCTTGCCGGGATTGGCACTCATGGTCAAATTCCGCCCCAGCTGGGCACGTGACTTGCGAGTTTTGTTGTCCGATTCCACAAGTGCCGCCATCACAATTGGAAAACAGGGACTCACAGGATGATGAAAAGGAAGAAGAGAGAGAATGAAAAAATTCTATTAATTAGACATCTTAAGCTACCTGTACAATTACAAAACATTTAGACATTTTAACTACTTAGCTTCCATCCAGGAGACAAGGATGTATATTTTTTAATCCTTTCCCGGGATGGCCAGTGCAATGTTAATGGTTGAAAAAAACCCATGTTTGTTTGGCCGGATTTGAACCGGCGATGTTCATTTACTAGCACGACCCTTCTTATAAACAAAGTCCCCCGGTTTTTCGATAACCGGCCTAAGCGCACATGGGATTTTTTTTTTAACACTAACATTCTGGTAAGGGGAGGGTGGACATCCGTAAGTGAGAGGCAGAAAAATACGGCCAAGTGTATTTTTCATCCTCAAACCTATTGAATTAAAGGACGGTGATTAACAATTGTCCCTAGATTGATGCAATATTGTACGAGAAAGTTACATATCTTTGTTCACCTATTGTGGTTCAAATTGCCGCCATCAATCATCAAACTTTCAAAACCGCATATTTCTCTTTGGGAAATCGAACAATATTTGGATTTTTTACCTGTGTGATCTGCCAGTTGAAAAGGTCACATGATCTCTCACTGCATATTGTACTTTGAATGCGAAGAGGGCATGCTGGGCTACCGTTGCTGGGGGAATGCATGATGTCACGTGTCCGCAACTGCAAGCCTAGAGAGAAAAAGGAAATATCTTTTAGTGATCATGTTGTAACTGGAAGAGAACAGCATCAACGGTCTGCATTTAAGTTTTGTTAAAATGTGGTATAGAGCAGTCCAAAGAAATTAAAAGGGACCAAAATAATGCTTGCCACCAGGCTCAAATTATTTGTGTATAATCCCTTGCGGAGGTTCACAGTAAACACAATAATTATTGTTTACGGAGGTTGTGATGGAGGTTACACGAGCACAACAGAAATAGTTTCATATTAGTTTAACAGAAATTGCAAAGTGATTTTAAAATATTTAATAACCTCCATCACAACTTCCGTAACAATAATTATCATGTTTACTGCGAACCTCCGCGAGAGACAATATGCACAAATAATTTGAGCCCAGTGGCAAGTGTTATTTCGGTGGCTGCTGATCGGCACAAAATTCAACATAATATAAGCTGCTAGGAACCAATATGGATCAGTTCTAATAACAAAGTCAATACAGACATTTACGATAACAAATTAGGATTTTCTTCTTCATTTGGAACCCTACGATGCTGAAGTCAACATGGTACATTTATAAATATGAACTCTAACTATTTGTTCTTTATTCATTTCGGGTAATGATATCCTTTAAAGAATTTGCATGATTTGAACTTATTTTGGATTGGCCTATGTATGACCTTAGACTTTTTGATTGAGAAAACAATAGTTCAAATGAGTACCATCACTGAGAAAGCTCTATGGTAATCAAACATGTCTTTCTTTTGTTAAAGTTGTTAAAAAATATTTTGCTTAATATCTTACCCATTCAACTGGGGGAACCGACATAGGTATGTGCAGCCCCTAAGACCCCCCATTTCATGCCTCTCCAGCAGTTTATAAGACCTCCAATTGAAGCATAATTCAGTTCTCAAGATCACCTTTTTGGAAATTTTTGCCTCAGAAGCTAAATTTTAGCTGAATTTCAGTTCCAAAGCCTGGAAATTTCTCAAAATTAAAGTTCCTAAGGCCCTACTTTGAGGACAAACCCAGTTTCCAAGCTCCCAACATATGGAAAAGTTTTGAAGGATTTAGACAGTTAAAAAGACCTTTAATTCATAATACTTTGTCAACTTTATGAAACCATGTACGTAGCATAGGCCCAAACGCCCTATGGAAAGTGCATTCAACTATCAATTGGTTCTATTGTGTACAACAAAAGACTCTAGTGGTTCTCATGATAAAGCCCATTTCCGGGTTTAAATTTAACACTATCTCAGCGCAGCAGGATTATGTTTTAGGTATTGCCCAAATGACAGCATTTGTTTTATCTGACCAATCTTAAATACACATGACAAGATAGAGAAAATGAAGCACTCTAAGCTAGACTAGGTACCAGACTTGTATACTTCTCAAATTAAGACAAAAATAAAACATTGCCTGATTTATGTCTATAAATTTTTCATCTTGATAGAATGGGCCTTCACCCCAAAACCTCATCTTATCGATATTTCAACTCGTTTTGAAGTGAGGGCTAAAAACGTGATTTGTAAATAGAGTACTGTGTAAAATTCATATTGGTCGACAAAATTGACTATTTTCACTCATAACATCCAAACAAACTCCTTTAGCCCTGAGATTTCACAGGGTAAATGAGAAAAATAGTAGCTTTCTTCTGATACCAAAATTTTTTAAACCACTTCTGGTAACACTGGGGTCCTAGGGACGAGGCAATTAGCGATCAGACCATGGGGACCTTTAAATGACAATTTGAAATATTTTCCTAAAAATAAAATTACATAAATAAGGAAACTGCAAGCTTTTTCCAGAAATACCAAATTCATACTTTATCATTTTTTTGCAGAGGTAGAGCCATCAGAATGTGAAAGTTTCAGCAAAGCTGTATCGCAGACTTCAGTCATTTCAACATTTTGAGCAACTGCTCAAATTAAAATTTGAGTGTCCCAACTTTTCCATTTAGTTCAGAAATCTAATCTACTCAATTCTTCCTTACATACCTTGTCCACAGGACTCTGTGCACGATGACCACACTGTCCATTCTGACACCTGGCATTCCTCCGGACACGGAATCTCACACGATTGTTGGCTGACCACATGAGTGTCCAGTGTGCTACAGAACTGCGCTGGTACATGCTGACCATCACTACGAAGGCACAGGATGCTGCGAGATCGATTACCATGCCCACAGTCATAACCTGCAAGGACATAGTAACACAAACACATAAATGCTGTTTTTCACACGATGACACCAGCAAGTTCCTCTTTTCTGAAACTCAAAAGTGCATTACTTTTATCCCATTTTTCTAATTAAAACTGCATTTTCACTTTGCAGTCAAACCTGTATTCAAAACACCATAACATCTAAAACAATGCAATTTTTTTCCACGATAACATGAATCTTAAAAAACAAGACAGATTTTATAATGGTAGTGAAATGCCTACCTTTGTCTGAACAAATGTAAACAATCAAGAAATTTGTCTGAAAAACCTCAATGTTTTATGACTTAATATAAGGTGTTTTAACTGCATATATTGACATTTTAGACTGATTTCCAGTAGAAGGTATTGCACCAAAAGTGGATATTTCCACTGGGGTCTGAACTCCATGTTCTTCACAGCATGATTTTTTGTCTAAAGTCTATCAATTTGGACTCCACTAGCCCTTCACCCTTTGGACCCATGCCTTTTAAAAGACCTGTATCAAAGTCAAACTGTATCCACCTCTATATATTTAATAAGAATGACAATCTATTTATACAAGCAGGGTAATTTCTGTGAGATGTTCTGTTCATGGCAAAGCATTCTTTACATCCTTAAATAAATGGGAATTTCCAATATAGCAATATAAAATTAGTGTGGCAATTATTGGTCAATAGAACAATTTGGCTCATGACATCGCCAGGTACAGATATACACTGACAGGGTTATTTAGTGTAAACAAGAAATATTGTCTCAGTGGATACTGGTGTTAAGTGGCTGAAAATAATGGATGTATTTCGGTGTAAGCTTCATAACATGATGAGATACTACTAGCAGTATTGTCCATATTCAACCTTTATTACAGTGTTGCCTGTTTTCCACAACCAACTCCAACCAATGCATTCAATGTGACAAATAAAGGTAAGTTCAGTCAAATAGACATTGCAATGATTTTGTCATATTTTCAAAACGTAATCTTTTCTTCATTTTAAAGCTCATTTTCTCTTTTAAAATCTAATGTTTCTCAAGAGTAGACAACATGGATCTTTCAATTATAACCACAGCACATAGTACGATTCCCCTGTGTAGTTTGTCAAGTGTGATATACCACTGATAATAACTGTACACAAATTCAAGCAGTGCACATCAAATAAAATAGTTGTCTCTCCATGCAACTGTAATCTTAGTGTCCAATGCAGTATACATTATTCATGCGGGTAGTCATGGTGCATATGGGCAATCTCTGTTAAAAGACACATTTTTGGATCATTATTTAAAAACTGTAAGTGATGACACCCAATTATTGTCACACGTCGCAGTTTATGGTTATAATATTAAGCACCAAAAGCGTCTCTTAATATCGAGGCCAGGACTCATGATCCAAGGCCTTCATAAATGGACCTATTCCCCTTTCAACACATATACTCTGAAGTGTTATTCAAAAACCTGAAAAACAGAAATTCTCATGATGGTCGTAAGATTATTTGGTAGGCCCTCGTGACCCGGGTCTGATTGATTGATTTGACTGTGTTTACTAAGATCATTGCAATGCTTGAGCATCTAAATCCCCTCTAACCCTGCACCCAAGCATTATATGGCCTTGGTTAACTTGGTTTAAAAAAATCAATAATTACACCTGTCATGAGGCCTTTTGGAGAATTTTCAATTTGCGTAATTTATAACAAGCAACTAATGTTAATTTTGTCCAACTTAACAATACATCTGAATCCACCCAGGGTATCTATACTTTATCTTGTCTAAGTTAATTAACAATGGCGCAATTATACCTATATCTATTTATGACTGCAGCCATATGACAGTTCACAACACATTGCGGGCCAATTTTTGCTCCTGTTGGCTTTGAATTTTTTTCCTTTCTTACGGGAATGTGTTAAATATGATTTAATTGACCCAAAAAATGATGGTGCCAATTTTTCGAGCATAATGTTCACCATTTTTCATGCAAATAAAGTATACATCATAATTCAAATTAAAATATACCAATACTCAATCAAATCAACCAATTAGCTTCCTTTATCATTCAAAAACACGTCAAGATGAAAGACATCAAACACAGCATTCAAGCATATTCAAGATGGCTCCAAAAGTCTGAAATTATTGTAAAATGTGGCATATTGGGCCAAAAATAATCATTAATACTTTTATTTGATTAATAGGCCAATCAAATTGAATTAAAGATAAGTTTAATTCATGTTTATGGCTAAATATATTTAATTTTGTTATTCATTAACTTCAAAATTTCCGCATAGAACAAAGTGGGTTTATATTAATGCATTCAATGGTCTACAAAATATGCTGTATAACATTTCCGAAGGAAATCTTTGTCGTCGGTAGTTTAACAATGCAGTTAATTCCAATTTAGCAATAGGCAGTTCTTTTGATATCCCCAGAAGTATATGCCATACAAAAAATGTGTGTGTGTGTGGGTTAAAAGTATTCAAAACACAAAATTTACATTTTAGCTGAAGTGTTTTTAAAACTCTGACACAAAGAGACACAAGGTCATTTCCAGAAAGAAGCACCACTTTTTTTTGAACTCAGGTTTTTTGCATATTTGGAATACTTACCAATGTATTAGATCACACCCGAATTGAAAATGAAAAAAAAAAAATGAATAAGCCGTCTTTATGTAATAAGATCATTAAGTTGATGATTTAGCATTTTCTGTCATGCACGAAAGAAAATCAAAGCATGCTCTTCTATGGGGTCAATTATGATAGCAGGCAAGTTCAAAACATAGTTTTTGTTCTCTTCTTTAACTGATCTGGTGGAAACTAGTAAAAAACAATTATGTTTTGTAAATCATACAACTAAGGCCTGATTACCTTTCCAGTGTAAAAAAATATTCATTACCTTTCATGAGAAATGGAATGCTCCAAAATACCAAATACCACCTAAAAGAAAAAATGGTACCAGCCATTGACCCCAAGTCACTTCCAGGTCACTTCCTTACAATCTTCCTCACTTTCCGTTTTGGCTCCACAAATACCGACGTGCAAATATCATGATATGGGGTGGGCATGGAGAGGAAAGTCAACATTGGAATTTGGAAAGGTAATCAGGCCTCAGTTGCATGATTTACAAAACATAATATTTTTTTACTAAATCATTACACTGAGCTGATTACCTTTACACCAATGTTGACTGAAACATTATATGCATTAAACCAAATTGAATGAAATTATATTTTCAATCAACATCAGATTAGCACATAACTAATCGGAGGTCAGAGCATGATATTTCAGAAAGGATGTTGGGAGCAGATAATAGCTAGTAACATGATTATTCCAAAACATACACAAGGAATCGTAGATTCCTCCAACAGAATACGATAACTCCCCTAAACTAAGAAGTGACGCGATAACGCCAAGATTACTACGCATAGAAGCAAACGGATTCCCGCTATAGTGGGCCCAAGAACGCACTGATACCAGAAAATGGGCTCAGACAATGCCCGATAAAACTATAGTGATGGATTCAGCAATTGAAATGCATATCCACCCAGCTAATGCTGTTGAAAGACGTAGGCCTAAGAGATCAAAAACAGACTAACATTCGAAACCCAAAGAAAAAGCAGTAAATGCAAATTCGGGCCCAAACAGAGAACCACAGGAAGTCCCTAAACAGAGATCGGAGAGGGGGACCAGAGTTGAAACACTGAAGCTTGATGTGAAATAATCAGAAACACTCCGACGCATCAGAGAAAGGCTTCTCGGAATGGGGGTCGGGTAAAACATACCCTTCAGATGGGTCGGACCAATCACAATGATGGGCAACCCAACATAAGAATCCTCTGTGGAGACAAAGACAGGAGACCTGAAGAATTCCGAACAGTGGAAGGTTCAGGTCCACTATCAAAGCATTCGAAAGAGAAGACCGCCACTTGAACAATGAGTACAGGCAACTACACTCGTACCACCGACAGAATGACCTGAGGTGTCACAGAAATCTCAAGGGTCAAAATTCTAGAAAGGAAGATAAGAGCAAGAAAGCTCACTGATAAAAACCCTCAATACCAGTAAAAAGGGTCAAGCAGTTAAAGCTAGATGAAGAACCAATGGAGTTGTGCTCTGACCATCCAAAGGAAACAGTTATCTTGGACAGACTGGCAGGCTGAGTGGGTGAACCACCTGGCGAGCACCCATAGGTCAAAGGACGAGTAGTGGCCAAGGGAGCTGCGGGAACAATCCAGCACGCTCCCCCCATGACTCCCGATACTAAGAAGATCAGAAATAAGGGAAGTGTAAGCACCCGGAAAAACTTGACAAGACCATCGAGAGGTCAGCAACTGCGAAATGCCCTCGAGGGTGGGGCGACACAGAATGAGCTGGGGACTGGTTTGAGAAATGAACAGAAAGAATTGAGGGACAGATCCCCTCAAGAAAACCATGAACGGGAACGGTCCAGCACAAAAGAGATGAGCGGGACCATCAGAAACCATACACCTAGACCTCAAGAGTATTGGGGAACATAGCACACCCAATAATGAGTCTAAAAAGGCGTGGAAATATGAAAAACAGGCCTCAATCCAGGGCAGATAAGCCATGACAGAGCCTTCTCCAACTCGACTCCAGCGCGGCCTCACACTGCGGAAAGAGTAGCCTGAAAGGCCAAGGAGATGCTAAAGTTACACCAAACGGAATTTGAAGAACAAAGACCCAAAGGTTGGGGGGTTCAAATTCAGAAATGAATGCCCAAAGGCGGCCGAAGAACGGTGCCAAGAGCACCTGTATTTGCAAGCCGAGCCGTTATAGCAGAAGGAACAGAACGTAGTGTGAGGCCCAAAGGGCACCCCTAAGCAGGAGTGGCAGCCAAGAAGGCTTTGCTAATCTCTCAACCCGACAAAGGGGAGAAAAAGACTCCACTCACAAAGAAGCCAAGATGGTCTGCCAGGAGTTTTTCTGCACAGGCCAGCCTGCGCATGATGGAAAAAACTGTACTCATGCTGAATGAGAAGCCCGAAGGGCTAAACAAGGGATTTCCAACCAGGAAGACCTCGTATGGGAAAAACCAATTTCAGCCTAAACAGAGAAGGTCCAAGATTAAAAACGTCAAAAAGGACTCCCTGGCACAAAAAACAACAACGGTGCCGGAAGACCAAGCTGGCCCATTCGAATCCAGGAAAATGAGGACCCAAACGTAACATCACACCGTCACCTGGAACGCATGCCGAAAGATAACTATACCACCCCAAGAGATAAAAAATCATCCTAGAACCCGTGAGAACAAGCAGAGACTGCTACGGTCCGTCAGGAAAGGATCTGACCCACTAACGCAAGTGTAGTAAAACAGACAAAAACGGTTGATGTCGAACAAGGCGCATACAAGTCCAAAAGACATGGCCAGATATCGGCGAAGAGAGTCTCGCAAGGAGCTCGGCTATGCATTTTATTCTGCGTTATCCCTAAAGGGAACACTAGCAAGTAAAGTGGAAGAACTGAGGACTCCCAACTCAGGCTAGTAGCCTATATCAACCACACAGAAACAACAACCCCCCAAACGAAGGTAGGGGAGCACCCGCGAAAGAAAACTCTACCCCTAGGAGCACAGAGTCCCACCACAGTAGAGGGTCTTCAAAGGTGACTGACAGGGGAAACCCTAAGACCATGACATCCTGGGCCTTACAGCACTGACTAGGCCCATCCAGAGGGCTGGCTGCCTATCCTAAAAGGCAGATGCAGCCAATGTGGTGCTTGGCAACAAAGAGTCACCGAATCCCCACAGGAGGGGGAAAGGCCTCCACCTAGGAGACCAGACTAGGGGCTGACAAAGGTGAGCCTTTGGAAGGAGACCGCCGAACCGGCGAGGCCCGAGGGCAAAGAGGCTAGGCCAAACGATAAAGACTCTGTAAGCTCAACCCACAGACAAAATAGGTCAAGGCCCCGACAGAGGTGCGAGCTGAGGCTAGGATAGACAAGATGTCTAAGCTAAGTCATCCAAGGCCAAGCCAAAGACCTCTCAATCACAGCTGTTTGAAAGTCTCATTTATTACAACAAAACCAGAATAAAAACAAAAATGTCAACGGTGACACAGATTTGAATAATGTATTCCACTAACTACATCCTGTGTAAAATTTGTGAATATGATTTTTCTTAATATTTCGATTTTTACAAGTCTTTCTATTGAGAATGGGCACATAGAGGGTGCTACAACATACAATTCATAACCTTTGTAGGCCTATATGGCAAGATTCCTGCAATTTATTTTTATGATTTTGTGGCAGAAAATAGCTATTGCATGTCCCTAATGATAATAATAAAATAATAACAGCATTTGATATTCTGTCGGTCAGTGTGATGTCACAAATTGGAATTCTACGGCATGATTGGTCAACTACGGCTGTTACATGTTACTCCCTGGCGTGAAAGATTACCTTTGTAGTGAATGGTAAAGTCAACAAAATCATGCTTTGCAGCAAAATTACTCACTGAAATGACTTCTTTGTACAAAAATATCATTAACAATGATATCCCTGCAGCTATATCTCAAAAAATATCTTTAGATCAGATCAAAAATAAGATAAAATATTGTTGTTGTTGATGTTGGGGCCAACTAACGCCCACAAACCGACACCCATTTCTTTGAGGTTTTTGAAGAAACATTGTCTAAGATCCGGTCTGATTTAGAACTTATTATTCTGGGTGATTTCAATGTTGACTATGGCTTAAAACAAGATCATCTTTTATCTAAAATGAAACATATTCTCCAACTGTTTAACTGTGAACAAATCATAAATTCTCCAACAAGAGTGTGTTCAACAAGGTCTTCTATCTTAGATCACATTATCTGCAATAGTACTGACAAAATTAGCCAATCGGGTACAATTGGTGTTGGTCTCAGTGATCATCAGTTTCTCATATTCTGTACTAGAAAGATCCAAAAGGGAAATTGACAGCCACAATGTATCTAAAATGCGTTCTTACGAACTACGTAAAGATGATCTGTTTGGCGGCACTGACTGAGGACTGATTGGTCACCAGTTTATTGTAGTGATTGTTGATAATTCCTGGAATGCCTTTAAAAATAATTTGTTGCATATTTTGGACAAACTAGCTCCTGTCAAGGAGGTTCGCATTAAACATAATACTGAACCATGGATGAATAATGGCATCTTGGATAACATTCATGCAAGAGATAAGTTACTTTACAAATTTAAGAAAACAAAAGATCCTGAGGTTTTTTCAAGATTCTGTAAGATCAGGAATCAAATCCAAAGAGATATTAAGAAGGCCAAAGCTTCCTATTTTTCTAATAAAATCGAAGAAAACAAGAATAACCCTAGAGGTCTTTGGAAGCAATTTAAATCTCTTGGATACTGCTCGAAAGGTAAAGATCAATCACAAATTGTTTTAACTGTAAATGGTGAAAAGTGTTTTAATTCAAAGAAGGTGGCGAATTGTTTCAATGAGTTTTACACAACTGTTGCAGGCAACTTAGTGAACGATCTTCCACCTTCTCAAGGGCATTTTACCACTGAATCTGAAGTTTTTAAAAAGTATTATAAGAACAAAAGGGTTGAGCCCAATGGTTTTAGTCTCTCACCTGTAACTCCTGACTTTGTTTACAAAGAACTGTGCATTAAATCCAACCAAAAGTACCGGGCTTGATGGGATCCCTGCCAGATTTCTTAGGGATGGTGCTATAGCCATTAAAGATCACTTGGCTCATATTATCAAACTGTCTATTAGTTCTAGTACTGTATCAAAAGATTTTAAAACCGCTCGTGTCAAGCCTCTTTTTAAGAAAGACAGATAGGAAGTGGTAATTATCGGCACGTTAGCATTCTGAGGGTGTTCTAAGATTTTGAAAGGGCTGTGGATTGTACAGCTTGAGGGGTATTAAGAGAGAAAACATCCTGTATGGCTATGCAATCCGGTTTTAGGGAACCTTCCAATGATACATAGTTTACACGCACCTTACCGACGATGTTGAACCAGAGCGCTATTGATAATTACTGGTATGGTTTTAAATAGATCTCAAAAAAGCCTCGACAGTCGATCATGTGATTCTTTGGAAGGAAATTAAAGGCTTGGGGTGCCTCTGTTGAGTGGTTAGACACTTATTGTGCAATAGGAGTCAATTGGAATGTCAACCAGGTGATATGCCTCTCTTATATCTCCGGTGGGGTTCAGAAAGGGGTAGTATCCTTGGTCCTCTCTTATATCTTGTTTATGGGAATGACAGGCCCATCGTGTTTGGACGCAAGTGCTTTATTGGTGATGACAGTGCTGATGCCATGAGTTAAAACTCATGAGGCAATGGTGATTTTGATAACAAGCTCTCATTAACGGCAAGACAGAGGCTAATATTGTTTGGAACCAAGAGGAAGCTTAATTCTGTTCATGACTTTTCTGTTGTTTGCAATGGAAAAGAAGATTAGCACCTCTTCCTCTGTAAGTATTTGGGGGTACCTGGACCAATACTCCTTCAGGAGAATACATTGCTTCAAGCATCATCAAAAGGCCAATGGGAGATTAAAATTCTTGTACAGGCATTCAAATTGTTAAATATGAAAATCCGCAAGACAATGTGTTCAGCATTGATAATGTGCCACTTTGATTATGCATGCTCTTCTTGGTACCGGGCCTTATCTCAAAAATACAAGAATCAGCTTCAAAAATCATGCAAAACAAGACGGTCCGTTTATTTTAGGTTTAGGCCACAAACTCATATTGGGCAAAAGGAAACTGGGATATTGTTGGCATGTTATCGAGCTATGACCGGGTTGTAACTCAACTCCAAACCATTCTTTAAGATCTTTCATATTGGCTCCGGATATATGAAATTTTTTTTACCAGAGTTTCATCTGTTCATAGATAAGTACCAGGGGTGCCATTCAATTTTGTTGTTTCCTCATTCCAAAGTCAGGTAGATTCACTTTTTATAATACTGCTATCCATCACTGGAACTCACTGCCAAGCGAGATCAAGGACATCAGTGATTTTAATTTGTTTAAGCAATTAGTCAAAAGACATTTTACAAGTAACTCTTCTATTGATTACTGAGCTGGTCTCATTTTTATTCTCCATTTTGTCTCTGATCGCAATTGACATTGAGTTCCTATATTTTGTCTCAACATTTTGTGGTTTGTTTTTGTAATATTTTCTCTTCCCTCTTTCTGCATGTTAAGGACCCCAATGGAATTAAGCTTTTGTTTTTAAAAGCTTTTTGGGCTATCCTTGGTACTCCTATTCATTCATTATTGGTCTTTGTCTTGTTCTTAAAAATAATTTTCAGTGCAATAATCTTATGTATTGTATCATATTTTATATGTTTTTTTTATCATTGTATGTATCCTTTTGAGTACCTAATAAAATCAAATCAAATCAAATCGAAACTTTCAGCACACCATAGACTATCAATAGTAAGTTTCACGCCAGTTGCTGGCAGTGAGTGTGCCAAATTCAACAACTGCGACCGACAGAATAGCGTCTTTTCCCAGGGTTACAAAGCACTTACAATACAAAGCAACAAAGAACATACAATGAGAAGAACAGAGACGTGTAATTGAGATTGGCAAGTTCCTTTGGAATAGAGTTCCAGAGTTTAGGTGCTATACATGAGAATGAACAATCACTGGCCAATTTCTTTGTCCAAGGAATTTTTAATGTAGTTTGACAGGATGAACATAGATTGTAATTGAATAGTAAATATGAAGCAGTTCAGCGATGTAGCCTGGAGCCTCATCATGAAGAGCTTTAAAAACAAGTGTTAGAGTTTTGAATTGAATGCGCTGAGGAATCCAAAGCCAGTGAAGCTCATTAATTAGAGGAGATGTGTGTGTGCATTTTGGCATCTTATAAATTAGGTGTGCTGCTTTATTCTGCAGACTTTGCAGACGATCAGATTCTTGGCTGTAATGCCATTGAGCAGGGAAATGCAGTAGTCTAGTCGGGACATAACTAATGCAATGACCGATGCGTTCCATTGATCAATGTAATATCTGATTCTGCTTAAGTTGCGAATGTGATAATTCACAGATTTGCTCACATTAGTAACATGATCAGTCATAAATTTGTCAAATGTCACACCAAGATTTCTCACAGAAGAAGGACTGATAGTGGTGTCCTGATCCAAGACAAGTTTTATGTCTTTAAGTGATGGTGTTTGTGGGATGCAGTCTTATCTTGATTGAGTTTGAGTTTATTGACTAGCATCCATTGCTGAACTTCCATGCATTTTGACAGTCTAAACAGAGTACACGCAGTCTCACCAGGAAGGGTGGGATTGAAGGGCATATAGATCTGGATGTCATCAGCATACATATGAAAAGGAACACCATGCTTTCTTAAAATATCACCAATTGGGCGCATATACATTGTGAATGAAAGAGGGCCAATTACTGAGCCCTGGGGAGCACCATAAAGTAAGTTAACGCTGGCAGAATTAACACCATCAATAGTGACATGACATGTTCTGTTTCTAAAATATGATCCAAACCACTCCAATGCTAAGCCGGTTATTCCAAATCTGTCATGAAAACATTGCAACATGATGTCAAATCAAGCATATCAAACGCTGCTGAAAGATCCAGAAGGACAAGAAACACTGCTTGCTGCTTATCCAAGGCCCTGAGGATGTCATTTTGGAGGGATGCATGGGATCAAAAATGGCGCAAATGTTGGAAATCACGAAGTGAAGAAGATAAATTATTCTTCTCAATGCAAAACATTTGCCAGGGAGGCAAAGGGAGCAACCTCGTCGACCTGGCAAACATGGGCTAGACAGCTAGCCAGAGTCGAAGTAAAGCCCTAAGCCAGCAGAGCAACTACAAGCGGGAACACTGACGGGAATGCCCCAGCGAAGCTGGAGGAAGGGCTATAGGTCACATATCAGCCAAGTCCAAAGGACAGGCCATGAACGACCCCACATGAGAGAAGCAGCACCAAGCCAAGGCCACTCATGGGATTCACCAGGGAGGGAAACCCAAGAGAGGACACCCCACCCATAAAGGAATCCGAACATTGGATACCTACGGGCAGAAATCGACCAAAGCCAATGGCACAGCAGCACGAGCCAAAGAAAAGGAGGGAGAAGGGGATGCCAGACGAGTGACATCCCCAGCCCCAACCGAAGGCACCAGATCAGCCAAAGAGGGATGAAAAGCACCAACAAGGAGTTATGCTATACCCACCCTGACTTGGGGAAAGGGTGAGGCAAGTGCCAGGACCCGGACGCTCGAAGCACAAGGGTGAGTCCGAGCTGCCATGGCTGTCTGGTACCATGCTAACCACAGAGAACTAACTCCACCCTCGCAGGGGGAGAAGAGTCGCCACAGCAGCAGGATTAACCGCAAGAGCGGAAGTGGCCTCAACAGAACAAGCTGGGTAGGCCAAATGAGAGGAAGGGGAAAAAGGATGCCAAACGGTCAGCATCCAGGCCCCGACTGAAGGAACTGAGCCAGCCGGTGTGGATCAGGCAGCACCAGCAAGCCAGGCTGGACCCGTCTCGAGTCCCAAGCACACTAGCCAAAGGGCAAGGTTTGGCCGAACCACCCCGCCCAGGTATGGAACCATGCTGTACTGTCGTGGCATAACACCCATTCCAGAGGGAGCAGGTTGCCAACACAGTGGCGCCACCACGACACTGGATGGTGAACAGTGGGAGCTCAGACAACTGAAGGAGTGGAACAACTGCCACACCAAAATGGTGAAGCAGTAGCAGCCCCGACAGCCAATACCAGGCGGAACCATCCCAGCTGACCAGCCAGGTAGGCTACGTATAGTGGCGCAGAAAGCCCGAAGCTCGATGCAGCAGGTACTGTGTGCCGACTGGATTGCCCACAGCAGGAGAAGATGCAGTATACCCTGCCTCGAACCCCGGCGGTAAAGAACCTGCATGAGAGGTCGAAGCTGACGAGCCAGCTGAGGAACATGAGGGATTCCAACACGGCAGCCACCCCCCCCGGCAACCACGCCAGTCCCTTGCGGGCCAAGCGTATCTGGTGAAGGACCTGAGGTAGCCCATGAGACCAGGTAAACATGTGGTTGTACGGGGGAGCAGTGAGTACAGGTGAGACCTGTAGCATAAAGTTAGTGAAGCTGACACCTGTGCGGCAGTTGGAGCACAGGCAATGACTGCGCAGGCATCGGGGTAAACCCTGTGACAGCAACCTAAAACCTCCCCTGGGAAGGCATAAGGCGAGCCGGTGGCCGATACCCGGGAATGCTCACCGAAGCGTTCCCTGGGGAGAGCCCGGGCAAAACCACACCAGCATGCCTCGGTACCCCCTCAGAGAAGGAATCTGGGCGAGCCGCAGCCAGGAGCTGAATAGCAGGATGAGTTCCATAGAAAGCCACCCTGCCATCCAGCAACGTATTGGCCATTGACAACCACACCTTCCGGCGCTCCTAACGCAGCCAGGGCTGATGAGAAGCACCGCGGACCGGAGCCAGTGAACATTACCCCTCAATCCATTGGGAAAAACTATGCCCCCACGGAACAACTCAGAAAATGGCACAGAAACTGTGTAATGGTAAGGAAAATTTTTTAACTTTAAACAATATAAAAACAAATATATGAGGTGAGCTACCTCCACACAAAAAAAACTGTTCTTGAAAGATAAACATGAACAGGGAAGGGCTCTACTTGCCCAAAGACAGCCGATGAAATTCACCGTCACATTGAAAAACATGGCTATCTTTGTTACTTTTTTCCCCGGCAAAATCATAACGATATTTGTGCGTAAAAAGATACGGGTGTGGTATTAGCCGAACAACATTGGAATACGGTCCGGTAGAGTATATAATCCTAAGTATATGTCCAGGATAGATTGTTAAGGAGTATTCCACGAGATAGATAAGACGTCAGAGGGATATCTCAATAGTGTTGGCTGTGCCAAACTCAGGAAAAAACATGTCCGTTCTGGACCAAGCCAAAATGAAAGTAAGGAAGATTGTAAGGATGCTGGGAGTGACTGGGGTCAATGGCTGGTACCATTTGGTATTTGGTAGGGGGCATGTGGGTATTGGAGCATTCCTTTCTCATGAAACGGTAATGGCATATGTTTCAGTCAACATTGATGTAAAGGTAATCAGCTCAGTGTAATGATGGAGGAAATTCAATCTTTAAAAAACTCTCTTTTCCCTCCTCTTCTCTTTTTGTTTTTTTTACCCCCATCTTTAAAGGGCGTTCCGATCGTCTTGCGGACCCCCCACCACCCACCACGATTTACCCGGAAGTAGTATCGATTTTGATATCAGATGTAAGGCCGTATTTTTCTCATTGTCGTCCTGAAATTTGAGCCCTCGAATCCATTTCATCCCAAGATATAAACAAAAAACCGCCATTTAGTGGTTAACCACTTTTATTAGCACAGTATTGAATAGGACTTTTGCAACATGCATTATTGCGTCTACCATAAAACCGCAAGTTTGTTTCCCACGGTACTTGATGGGGGTGTATGTGCAAGTGCCAGGCTCTCTCATATCAAGTAGAAGAACACAATACCCTAAATCGGAACAACCACCTTTAAAATGGAAGCCTACTTTACTAGGGGCAAAATATTCCTGTTCCTGCTATTTTAAATACAAAACTCTACAATTTTAAATATCAATGATATGATGTAGTGATTGAACACTACTTATGTTTATCTCCCCCATTTGTATTGCTGACACCATAAATTCTGATTTTTTTTTTTTTGTTTTTAAGGTGTTTAGAGTACCACTGTTGATAGCACACCTTCATCAACAGCACACTGAGCACTAAAATGACTGAACAGAACACGATACCCACCTCCAGAAACGAGAGTAGGACCAACTCATCAGAGCGATGCATTGCCCAATTTACTCAAGAACGTATCATCAATTACAAGAGGTACTACATAAAGAAGCTTCCTTATTGCATTTAAAGTGAACTTCACTGGAGTTATTCCAAGAGATGTATTGATAGTTCTAATCTACACATCATGGGATGGGTTATAGATAGCAAGAGGACAATTTTTAGAAGAATTCATCTATAACCCTATAGTTTGTTAGCCATTGCTCTTACTACACGTATAACTGGTGTCCACAACTTCAACTTGGCATTTGGTTGGGGTTGGGGGATGTTTACTATTGGCTGCGCTTCTCTCATCTGGTTTGGATTTATCCTAATTCTCAGGACTGGGCTTGTGGAATGATACAAGTCATAAGCAACAAATCTTAGGCAAAGTTGCAGAGTGCATTCAAGAAGCTATAGCTACATCACTTGGGGAAACAGCAGAAGAAATTAAGATATTCATGTTCCTAAGGACAGTATGAGAGTGGGGGGCAATGTTGGAAAGGAAGCACATTACACCTCATTTATCATCATTATTTAATATAAGGCAAATATATTGCCCATATTTATATTGTGTTTCAATATTTTTTAATAACGTTTGGCCATTTACACATTTTTAGTCCAGAACCAGACCCATCCAAAAGAGTGTGTTTCAGTTGATAATGAACTAAATATCTTCATTAAACAAAGCACACTACCAATTGATTGAAGTAGTCTTATTTTATAGACTCCATTGAAGACACAAACACTATTTTCAAGTTTGTCATGCACTCTGCTGGGAGCAGGACCTTTCTGTCAAATATGGCTAGGGATAGTTTTGAATATGACAAAACAAATATTAGGCATTTTGTACCAACCGCAGCATTTTTTTTATTGTTTGATAATCGCAATGCCAGAAAAAAATTAATTCAGATATTTACACCTCTATAAATGTTTTTTTTGCTCAAAACCGGAAAGTGCACTTGTCAGAAAATACCTCAAGTAAAATATTTTTTTTACCTGACACTTTTCCACGACAACTTTCAAAAAGATTTTTGATTTTTATGCAATTTTTGTCTGTCCTCCCTATTTTTGCAATGTGGCCTAATTGGTATATGTAGAAACAAGACTAATGTGGTTTAATGTCATTAACATCACTAAGAGATTTTCATTCATAAATGCATTTGAAAGGTCAGAAATTGCTTCTGTTATATTTCTCATTTCCCTTCCATTTCTAGAAGTTACTATATTAATTTATAAATATCCATCATATTCATACCAAATCATTGCTGTGTTTGATTTGACCCTTTTGATTATATACCGAATTTGTTGTCATCGTGTAAAGGGTAAAGTTGTCATTACAAGTTTACTATTTGTAGTAAATTTCTTGGTTCTAGTACCATCATTTTTTTCTTTATTAGTATATGGTACATTGACAATAGCCCATTTATTTTTAGGAGTACTGATAGATACTGATGAAATCAGTCCAAAATTCTTCATAATAGTTATGTTTATTAGTCTAGCAACACGAGCATCAACTGAATTCTATGATAGTTACTGTTTGTTATTTCGCTTGACTGTCAAAGCAGCTGAAGATGTACATAAAGAACTCATCAAACTTGCTACAGATTTCAAATCACTGGAAATAATGCAAGCTTGCCATGGGAAGAAATACAATACTTTACTACAGAGAATACCAAAGTATTTGACAAAACAAGTAATTAACAAATTTTCTCTTGTTAAATACACTGTCAATGAAGTACCAATGATAACAACAGATCTGTTTTGGCAAATGGTTGAAAAACATCAACCAATAGGAAAAGCTCTTGTAATGGATATTGGCCTCAAATACATACTCTCATTTCTATTAAGTAGGGCAATCTTCCTGAAATCTATTGATGCACTTGGATTTGAAAAATTTGCTGCTACTGAAGCAAAATCTTTGATAACTATCATAATGTCTGGTGTAATACCTTTAGTTTTATTTGTAAAAGGATCTCCTGAATCAGAAAAGTGTGAAGCAGCAGCCAGGGAGAGGGAATATAGATTGGACATGCTAGCATATGCACTACATGGACGTCTCTATGATTACGATAAAGATTACCGTAATGTCAGCAAACAAAGTGATAATGGTTTTGATGAAACAAGCAGGGTCAGTGAGGAAAATGGAGAATCTGAAAGAGAGGAATTTGAGGAAGAAAAACATGCTGATCTTAACAGAAGTGATGGAACCCAAATACAGGAAAGCCACAAAGAGGATACCAGCAATGCCATTCACAATAACCTAAAAGATACTCTAAGGTGTGTTGATCATGAAAATCATGAGGAAAATATTAATAGTCCTGAATCAGTTCCTCTACTTGCAAAATTAAAGACCCAAAAATCTGATGTACTGAGTCCAGCCACTGATCAAGATGAAGATACTGCCAATTGTGCAGTGGGCAATTTTATGGTTACAAAACCTGGTACATCTATGAATCAAGAGAAATGTGTTGAACATAAAAGACAAGTTCTACATAGAAAAAGTGACAAAGGTAAACATGCATTGGATGCCAATGAACTCAAGGTGAAGATTGGCAGTTTGATATATCACAGACAGAAAACCGCATATGTTTCAATTAATATGAGGAACACACACAGTGTTTTGTAGAAATGCCACATGAGTTTACTTCAATAGCGAGCAAGCCTTGTAAGCCACAAAGACACAAACAAGACGACTTGCAGGTTTCAAGATCCACAAGACATCCAGGTTCTTCCATGGATAAAACAAGAAGTGAAGAGGAACAAATGAAAGTTCCAGATGAAATATCAAGAAAGCAAGAGACTCCATACATTGCATCACAGACAAACATGGTTAGACTGAAGAACGAAACAAAAGAGAAAACTGATGAAACAATTTCAAATTCAAAGACAACAGACATTTCTAATGTTATTCCAACTCCACCAGAATCGCCAAACAAAGACACACAACCTAGACAACAACAACGTCTGGAAACCTCCCTCAGTGCAGAGCTACTTCAGCAACTTCCAAAAGAAAGTGATTTAATGAATGAACAGCAAGATAGAGGCCCTAATACCAGTGATAACACAACTCAGCCCAACAGAGATGTAGAAAATATACAACAAGGTCGCTTTGAAAATAGTGAGAACAGTCTGGAAACTTCCATCAACAAATATCCATTTGATGATATAAGGAATTCACACACAGACCAGAGGCATGGAGCCACAATAGGGAACACAAAACACTACCTGGATCATACCAAAGCAATTGTTCATCAATCACCATATATAGGTCATGAAGAAGAAATTATTCCTATGTCTGAATCCTATGAATACTCCAACAGCAAAATTCCCTTACTTACAAAATCGCAAATGTCCAAGTCTGATGTACATATTACAGTCAACGATCAAGACCAAGGAGATGATGCCACTTGTGCAGGAGGCAATTTTGCAATAAAACCTTCAAGGACTATGGTAAATAGAAAACCAAATACTACAAGTATGACTCAAGAGAAAGGAGAAAGCCCAAAGATAACAAACACTACTAAAAACATCACACAGGAGCTGCAGCTGAATGAAAGAAAACAACAACCAACTAAACAAACCACCAAAAAAGCCGCCATAAAACTTCCTTTGACAATGACCTTCGAGAAACAAAAGCTCAAGAGCAATCAACACAGACAAGAAACATCCATTATCAGTCAATGTCCAACTATAATCCCCAAGGTACTTCTACGGGGATGAAGACCAACCAAGCATATCCAACCACAGGCATACCATTCTCAAACAAAGATGGTGTGTCATGTTATGCCAATGCCACTATACAATGCCTCTTTGCACTGCCTGAAGTCTTAAGACACGTCCAACAACAGCAACCACATGAACAACTCTCAGCTCTTTCCACACTGCTGTGTAAAGTCCAAGAAGCTGGCCGTGATCCCCATATGTTTTCCACCTGTCAGGTTAGAAGTGAAGTTGCTCCTAGTTTTCAAAAGCAGAAACAGCAAGATGCTCATCAATTCTTCCTGGATCTCATACAAAGAGCACATCTCCAACATCTCTTTCAAGCCAGATTCACAACATATTACCAATGCCCCTCTGCCAATTGTAAATCTAGATGGCAAAAGATTGAAACTTGCATGACATACATTCTTCCAATGCCCACAAGCAATGACACAACACTCCAGTAACTCACTGGATATCAACCAACAGATATGACATGCCAACAATGTCAATCCCAATCCATCACCTCACAAATGCTACCCAGCCATATTCAAACATATCTGGTTATGCTTATCAGGCCATTTGTCGAAGATGGTATCATACAGACATCATCCATCACAGACTTCAACAGTGACATCCTCAAACTAGGCACAAAGTCATTTAAGATTATGGCAGCCATTCAACACAGAGGAGACACAGTACACTCAGGACATTACACAGCATTTATACGTGGAGACACAACACACCCATGGATACACTGTGATGATGGAAATATCACACCATGCAAAGAATTGGTTCCACTTGTACAAGCAGGAAATCCTTACATCATCTTTCTCAAACCAATTGCTGAACATATAAATGCATGAAATATCATTACTTCAGTTTGAAAGAGCCTTTTTTCGGTCTGTCCTTGGTGTAAGATATTCATGAGTTAGACTAGAGTAAAGACTCTTTTATGGAATAAAGCTGTACAATCCTTGTAATCCTTTGATCCTCTTATAGAAGATTTCATGCTAGGCTAATTCCATGAGGTCTTACATGGAGGATGAACCTTTTTTTCTGGGCATGAATCATGCCTTTGTGAGTGAATAGGCCTTGACACCTTCAAACCTCTGAACCAAAAATCATTATTTTTTCCATGTTGTAATCAATATTTTACAAGTGCATTTTTAAAGTTGTATTTTCTGGCAAGTTTACAGCACAAGCTTGCTTACAAACTTGTATGTATAAGATAAAGGGTGAGAACTAGACCATTCTGAAAAATAACGGTGAGCATGAAGTTCATTTAGTGGATTGAAGATGCATGAACAAGAACATTCTAAATCAATTTGAATCAGAATGAAACAAGAAACCATTACTGCTAAGAATGGTCTATACTTTGATTACCACCAAATAGGCGGGAATTATTCAATTGTTATCGTTCCGCGCGTAAAAGTAAAGCCAAATGTACTCGAGAGTTTGCACAAAATCGCCGCGAGCCACGCATAATATACGCACTGCATTTTCGTGCGGTGTTTGGCCTACATATTCCATATTCACTTCGCACTGTTATGAGCCCGCCTATTTGTGTAACAAAGATAGTTGAACAGTTAATGTGACACATGAGGGTAGTGAGAGAGTATTACACATTTCAAAGTAATCGGGTCGTAACAATGAGAGGGTTAGCCATTGAAAAGCCATCCTATCACTGATGGGCAGCTCTGTACGATGAATAATATAATACAAAATATGAAGTATTGTTGTCTACTATATTTTTACAAAATATAGGAAAAGCATGACCAGAAGAAAGAGAGGTGACACCAGACCAGAGTCTAGACTTTTTTTATCTAACGATCTTACTTAAATTAAAAATACAGTCCAGCTCGTATGCAAATAGACCATTCATTTGGTAAAGGTAATTCATGAGTATGCTAGGGAGGAATGATATGTAAATATCAACCTGCACTAGCTTCAGGCCAGGCCAGTAAACACCACAACTTTTAATCTTGAGATTAATCACTTGGTCAACTGGCATGTTTTATGTTTCAAGATGTATGCATAAAGATAAATACGTACATATATTAGTGACTACATAATAAAGATGGCCATTCCGGTTGGTGAATGACTCTTATAAAAATAAATACTTGATATACGGTAAATTGGGGTTATCAATTTTCTTTTCATTCTGATATATTGAAATAATACACCAAATGGATTATAAGCACACTTACATCTTCAGTATGCATGAAGTCCACTCGCCTACTTGCCATTCATATGTGTGTGATGGATCGTCACATGGCACGTAGTCCTGTAAATGTCCATGGAAATGTGAGGACAGATCTGGCTGGGGTTTTGTGGAGGGATCTGTAAGGAATCAAAATTACAGTAGTAGTAAAATTGTGCACACTAAAGTATACTTTATTGTCAATATGTAAATTGCATGGAGATGTGAGGACCGATTAGATGGGGTTCTCTGTGTTAGGACCTGTAAGGAATCAAAAATTACGTAGTAGGTAAAATGTGCACATAAAGGATTATTATAGTCCATTGATTGTAAATTGTCACTGGAGATGTTGTAAGGACAGATTCTGGCTGGGGTTTTCGTGTTAGAGCTGGATGGATTAAAAAATACAGTCGTTGTAAAGATGACACCACTAAAGGATGCTTATTGTAAATTTCTGTTGAAAGTGTCCACTAGAGATGTGAGGACCAGATCTAGCTAGGGTTCTCTGTGTTAGGATCTATCTGTTCTGGAATAAAAATTACAGTAGTAGTAAAAGTAGTAAAATGTGCATATCAAGGATGATTATGGAAAATTTATTGTAATTGTCAACTGGAGATGTAAAGACAGATCTGGTTGGGGTTCTCTGTGTTAGGATCTTATGGGGTGAATATAAACCAATTACAGTAGTTGTTAAAATTGTTCACACTACAAAGATGATTATGTATGTAAATTTATGCAAATGTCACTGGAGATGTGAGGACAGATCTAGCTGGGGTTTTTCGAGTTAGGATCTGTGTGGAATAAAAATTACAGTAGTAGTAAAATTGTTCACATACAGGACGATTTATGTCCAAATATGTAAATGGTACTGGAGATGTGATGGACAGGATCTGGCTAGGGTTGCTTGTGTTAGGATCTGTTAAGGAATAAAAAATTTACAGTAAGTAGAAAATTGTGACACTAAAGATGAGATATTGTAAATTTATGTAAATTTTCACTGGCGATGTGAGGACAGGTGGCTGGTTCTCTGTGGTTGATCTATAAGGAATTCAAAATTACCGAAAGTAGTAAAATGTGCCGACTAAAAGGATGATTATGAATTTGAGTTGTTGATTTCTCTCATTAAGGGACCTAAGAGTCAAGTAAATTTGTTTGGGGTCACAATTTTATAAATATTGCTATTATTAATAGAAGCAAACAGTTTAGAAAGTGAAAATCAAGGATTCCAATACAACAATTCAATTTAGCTACAATAATAATTGTGAGAAAATCATCCACTGTGTGAGAAAATCATCAAAAACACATTTCTCCACCCAATTTTTATCAAAGATTATGAATTGAATTAAAAGCATGTATGTTGGTTTTGTAACCTAGAAAAACGTGCTTTACTCTCCGGCACCATTCCTTTTCTCTGCATCAGACTACGCTCGCATTCCCACAGACAGAACAATGACAACACGCAAAGAAATAACATTTACATGTGCATACACGCAGCAACTTACGCACGCGTATATATATAGAGCCTTTTTCAGAAAGAAAAGGATTGTGACGACTATAATTGTAAAAAACTCAATGGACTTATGTCATAACAATCACTCTCTCCATTTTGCTATGTATTGTTGACTTTCGTTGTTGTTTTAATATTGTATAGTTTAGAAATGGCATTTAGTCATATGTAATGTAAGGTTTATTTACTTGCTCTGCATTTATATTGTTTTTGTAAAGGCTCTGTATAGAGACTAGTTGGTTTATGCACTACAACAACTTGCCCACCCCACCCCCCCCTTTACTCCATCAAATTGGAGATTGGTATCAGAAGAAAATTCATACCTTTCTCATTACCCCAGTGATATATAAGTCCAGAAGTCGTTTCCTTGTGTGTTATGAACAAAAAACTTCTGACAATTAAAGGGGGGATGGCACGACTTAGTAAATGAAGTTTTCATCTGATTGAATAGACTTTACCCCAAAATCCATTGTAAATTTTTGCACCGAATTTCAATCTTTTGCATGCGAGACCTAAAAATGTGATTTGTAAGCCCTGTAGAGTGTCTGTTAAAATTAATATTGGTCGACCAAAATGGGGAATATTTTGCTCATAACATTCAAACTGAACATCCTTTACCCTAAAGATTTCACAGGGCTAAATGAGAAAAATAGACACTTTCTTCTGTACCAAAATTGGACCACTTCCCGGTAAAATTTGGGGTCCCTGGGGACGAGGCTATTAGCGATCGGGCCCATGGACCGTTAATTAACACACACTATGTTCTAGCCAATATTAATACACATGTTTTGTTCTACTATCCAAATGGGCTGGGACGATTTAATCAAAAGTTGTAATCAGATGTTTTGGTGATCTACTTCTGTGAGAGGGAGAAAACAAAGAAAGATGGGACCATTGATCAGGTCAGCCCCCCTTCAAAAAATACTACTTTATTATTAGAATTTTTTTTTAATTTGTTAATAGCCCATTTCAAATTCAAAATGTATCAAAAAAGGTCTATGCTTGCGTCCTGTCTGAACTAAGGAGTGACGCCATAGCTTTCGCGCAGCTATTGTGCATGATGTTCGCGTGACCTTGTACGCTCAGATTACAGCTGCGGCTATTTGCGATTCACACGTTAAGACTGTGTGAAGCCATGACGCTCGCTAATTAGTTCAGGCCCGTGAAGTATAATTGAATTTTTTGATGGACTTTAAAAAATACAAGTGGATCACGAACCAAGGTCTTCTGCCCATCATGTTGGTTCTTGGATTGGGTTGTAGTGGGGGATGGGGTGTGCAGTATTTGGGGTGGTTTGTAACGATGAAGCAGTTCTGTGTGCAAAGTTTGGTGATTATAGCTCTTTTTTTAGAAAGAGTGTTTAAAAGAATTTTTTTTTTCAAAATAGGCTTGAAGTTTACTAAGGTCATTAGAGGTCACAGAATATAAACCCATGGTCTTGGGCCAATGGTCCTTATGGCAAAGTTTGATGATTCTAAGACTATGGCAGAAGAATATTGTTAATGGTCACATAGGGGTCAGAAGAGTTCATATGTGCATACCCTACCAAAGTCCCGAACCAGTGGTTGTTTAAAGTTAGGATGTCACAGCATTTTATTTAAGTGTTTTATAGCTTACAAAATGGGGGTCAAAGGTCGGCAGAGTTAATTAGAGGTCAATTGACTAATAGTGGCACGGGCCTTGGGACAGTGGTTCTCTTTAGCAAGTTTGGTAGCCTAAACAACTTTATTTGGAAAAATGTATCAAATTTCAAAAAGGCGTCAAAGGTCAGGTAGGGTCATTGAGGTCAATCTGCGTATACTCCATGAATCCCGTCCCAGTTCTTTTAGGTTTGGTGATAAAGCACAATTGCAGAAACGTATAATGATGTATTTTGTTGAAAGTATTTGATTTAATCAAATGGTCAAAGGTCATTTGAGGTCAAAAGAGCACATGGGGTCATTAGAAGCAAATGTCAAGTGGGGCATAAATGTAAATCTGTGCAGACCCGAGAGTCCTGGACCCCCAGTTCTTTTATGTAATTTGCAGCATTTTAGTTGCAGTGTTTTATATATTTTTAAAAATACATTGCAGTCTTGGACTGCTAGTGTCGTATGCCGTCATGATTGGTAAATGGGGCCAATTGGTCACATGAGGTCACCGAGGTCACCCGAGGTCACCAGGTCACACGAGTCACCAGGTCACCCAAGGTCACCGAGGTCCCCAGGTCACACGAGGTCACCAGGTCACACAAGGTCACCCCAGGTCACACGAGGTCACCCAGTTCACATGTCACCCAGGTCACGTGAGGTCACCCCAGGTCATGTGAGGTCACCCATGGTCACGTGAGTTCACCAGCGTCAACATGCGGTAACCAGTACATGAGGTCACCCCAGGTCACATAGGAGCATGAGGTCACCCCACCCCACACACCACACCCATCCTAGACACCCTTCCCCTCCCCATACCCCCTGAACACCTTCCCGATACCCATCTCCTCCCCAACACAGCCCCCCCGATCACCCCTCCCAATGCACCCGACCCCTTACCCAATAATCCCCACTCCCCAACACCCCGGCCCTCCGACAAAAACACCCCACCACACCCCCCAAACACCCCACCACTCCCCAACACACACTCCCTCCCCAACATCTTATTTTACCACCCCCTCCCGAACACACCTCACCCCCTACCAACACCCCACCCCCTCCCCAACACCCCACCCCTCCCAAACACCCACCCCGTCCCCACACCCACCCCCTCCCAACACCCCCACCTGTCCCCCGTTAACATTGACCACATATACATTCACAGATACACAGACAAGACCAGAAAAATCCCTATGTGCCTTCTGGACAATTCTTGCAGCGACAACAAAAAATGGGGAAGGTCATGGGGAGAACGAGGGTCCATCTAGATGGACACATGGCCTTGGTGAAATTG
>JAMKCH010006113.1:0-31721 GCA_023653785.1 Ophioderma brevispina
ATTAGTTATTAGATGGCCGCGTAAGATAATGCAATGACAAAATTTAATGAGTTGTGCTTTACCTGCCGAGTGTAATAATAAAACGTTAGCCGCGACCAACAGCATGATGACAGCGGCTATGAATACCTTCCCTGGGAAGTTCCCAAGCACTAAGCAAGCTATCCGTGCATGATGTACCTTTTCATGTCTTCGGTGGCCGGCGGAGTTGTTCCTTGACATGCTAATGCTTCAAAAAGTTTGTACCGCTCTTTACAAAGTCAACACAGGTTTCAAAATTGGCAGTGAGTGTAATTTGAGTTGACGGAATTTCTTGCTTAGTACTAGAGTTTGAATAAACTCGTCAGTTGGTTGTACAGTATTCGATCAGCTGTTGGATTGAAAGGTCGCATTCGGGGTCACATATACGACAGGCTCTTCTTGCAGCAACAGACCACCGCCGTGTGATGGCGCTGTTGCGAAATTCGAAAAGCGAATTTCGAGTCCTTTCGTAGGTTCGATTAATAAAAGTCGGGATCCGACATTTATTAAGGAAAATCGTAATTTCTTGACAAATAGGGCGTTTTAAGCTTAGCTACTTTCAGGGGACTTTATTATAACAATTTCCAATACAACAGTGCAAAAAACCGTACTTTGATGAAAAATAGGGGGCGCGATTTGTTTACATTTTAAGAAATCGCTGATAGTGGCTTTAATTTTAAGGAAAGATTTTAACATTGCCGGCAAAACAAATGTATTACAAAGAATTGTATAACATTAAAGAACTTTCAAGTGTTAAGTTTCATTTGAACAAATGTGTTACATTTTGGTATGGAAGATTAATGGTGGTGATTGCAGTATCCACAAACAGTTTGCCTGCAAAATATGTAATATAAGTGTGCAGATTGAAGTCGTGATATGTCTGTTGCCTCTCTTGTCTGTAGTTACTACTATCTGGTGATTTTGTTTTTTTAACAAGCTCGAAATTTAAGTTGGTGGCCAATGTGGCCGCCTTCAAAACTCTTTCACATTTTTAAGTTACCACATGTCTGTAATATGCTTAGTAACATGATCCAGAAATTATAATACAATTGTAAATTATAATCTGTGCTGTAGGTCTTTGACCATTGGAAAGTCGTATCAATAGCGTGCACCCATTTCAAGATGGGCCATATGGCCATCCCATCGTAAAAGATCTTTAAACCCTCTAAATTGCCATCTGTAATATTTTTGATTATATATATTGTTATGCCATGCAAAAATCGTTAAATGTAAATTAAACAATGAATATGAAATAATATGCCCTTCCTTGACAATTTTAGAATACATGGCAGCTTTGTTTTGCTAACATGCTCACAATTCAGGATAGCCGCCATTATGGCCACCTTAAAATAACTCAAAAACGTATGAATTGTCCAAATCTGTTATATATTTAATTTTATCATCCCAAAATTACAATAAAAGTGTAAACTTAAGTACGAAAAATATTTTTCCTCTTAATAGAAAATCTTATCTGTCATTTTTGTACCAATATAGCCACCTTCCGAAACCTTTAAAACCTAGCAATTGTCACAATCAGCCGCGTCACATAGTGACGTATTCGACATTTTAGACTTTTTGGAGAAATTTGCCATATACGTTTGTTTTCTAATAAAATTTCATAACTCAATGTGGCTTAATTAGTAAAATATTAATTATGACGTATTTGCAAAACCTTAAATTGTCCGCTTCACATAACGACGTATTCTGAGCAGACCCATAGCATCGTATCTGCATTTTTAAGTATTCGCCGTTTCACAAAGTGACGTATTTGTGCAACGTATTTTTTCAGTTCACGATAGAGTTGGTATTTTGTCGTTTTCACATAGTGAGGTATTTGCGCAAACGCGTCACATAACGACGTATTTGCACGACGTATTTGTTATTTACACGTTGAAATGGCTATTTTGTCATTTTCACATAACGTATTTTATTTACATTTTCGCCTATCTAAATAAATTGGAAGTTTATTAGTTATATATATGTAAAGTTTAACATATTTTGGCGATTTTCCACTAGGTTTTCAATATATGTTTAATTAACAGTATAGAGGAAATTAAGATCGCAAAATCTTCAAAGCCTTTTTTCTCGAAATGCGTATTTTGCAAATACGTCACTATGTGACGTGGCCGACGATACCTATAAAATTATTATAGCTGGTAAATTAGTAAGTTATTGGCCCCATCTTAATCTTAACCATATTTAACCAAACTGCCAAATATGAGTTTGCCCATCCATCAGTTTTTGAATAATAAAAATAAATTAAATACATTTTGAGTTACGTCACGGGGACCAGACGGGGACTTTCTTTTTTTGCTGAGTGTATATTACAGATATAAAAGACATTTGATGTATTTTTGAGATCTTTGAAGGTGGCCATTGTAGCTGCCACCTTGAATTTTAATCCTTTGAACACGGCAAACGACGACAGTCGTTCAAAGATCAAAATTTGTCAATTTTTGTTTCAACAAGGTTAAAATTATTTATTTTCCAGGGTATATTCAGAATAGCATTAAAAGGCATCTAAACGAGTCCAAACAAACCTAGTCTTTGTGTTTTTTGATGACTTTTTAAATGCAAATATTTGGAACGCAATCTCTAAAGCCACTGACTTATATGTTATAACTATACAGATTTGGCCATACCAGAGTCGAAAGGGTTAAATATGGTTACCAAGCAAAAACATCAGATAAGAAATTCTAATAGTCAACTTGAAACACACAATATCACTTACTTAAATTTACCCTTTTATCAAACCATTGAATGTTATAAATATAGAGAGCTTTTAAAGATCTTTGATTGCAGCCATACCGGCCGCCATCTTGAATTGTGAGCCTGTTAACGAAGTGTCAGTGTCAGAAAATGTCAGATACAAGGTTTAATGCATGGTCAAAGACATAATTCAGACTTGTAACCTCTGCTGGGGAACCATTTTTATTATTATTTTTGTCTTATTAAGCCTGGTTAGATCATTCAGTGTTCAAACACTGCTTTCCAGTGATGCCCAGTATAACCCTACGTGTATACCAGCTCATGCGTATGTCCTACATAATAGACCATTTTATACCAGTGTCGCAGTGCTTTGGATAAATCGGCCCACTCAGGCATGACATAGTATGCGCGTAGATTTACGATTGAGTTTCGCGAACGGACCCCAGGGATCCAGGACGAATTGGGACAGCCAGGGGTTTTCACCCTACTCTTATCGATACTGGCTGAGATTTCATATACATGAACGCCCCCTCCGAAGGACGGGGTATTCTCGTGGTTCGTTTGCTCAAGTCCAAATGAACCACGGGGAGAGCGGAATGCCAGTTTTAATCAATAGTTTTTACAAATCAAATCAGAATTTGACGGGGGCCAGTCGGGGCTCGAGCCGGGGACCTTCAGCACCAAAGGCGAATACCCTAGTCAGTGCGCCACGCTCTCCCATCTGTGGATAGTGTTTTCACATACCATTTTGAAATTCAAGATCCCATGTTCAAATGATCCGTTGTTGTTAACGATGTTGTCATTGAATTCATGGACCCTGAAACATGGATTTTGAAGTATAGACTCTAGAATTGTGAATTTACTAGTATGTGGGGAAAACGGCTTCTCCTTGGCGGCCATTTTGAAATTCAAGATGGCTGCCACAACCCAATGGTAATATTGTTGTTATTAATTCCTTCATTTATTTCTCTTATTTTTCAGAACTGCAAGGCCATAATAAAGAATAGTCTACGTTATCTTCCATTGTTAGGCTGGTCTTTTGTTTTACTTGAATTCATATTTGTCACAAAAGACTTAAATCGGAACAAGAACAACCTCATCAAAGGCTTCCAGAACTATGGTAGTTATCCGCTAAATTGTGTGGTGAGTTTTTAAATTATTGATTACAGCCTCTTTCTTTATTTTAATATTTCATTGTTCGGTTTTTTTTCTATTTTGTTTTGTTTGTTTTTATTGTTTGTTTGTTTGTTTGTTGTGGTTGGTCTTTTTATCCGTGGCAGATCAAGGTACTATGGAGGCTAAACTCGTTCTCAAGTTTTGCATTTGTTATCACATGCCAAACCCTTCCGTCGCGTTGGATTGCTTACCGGGATTCGAAGATCATGATTTTTAAGTTTAAGCTACAATTCATTTAACGCGTAGTCCGCTCGTCATCCCACTTCCGGGGCCACGGCTATGCAAATTTTGCACAGATCGCGCACGATTGAGCCACTCAGCATCGGCGATTGTTGTCAAGGTGCACTTGCGCCCAATCACCGGCCAGTGCGTAGTACGTACAGTAGCAGAACGCACTACACGCTTAAAATACACTCATACTGTAAAAAGGAATGGTGGCTTCTACTTTAGGCATAGCATTTCATTGCCGATGAGGGTGCATTTCATTGCCGATGATCCCCTGCGAGGTTGGGGTAAAGAAAAGGCCCGATGTATTCCCCACATGTCGTAAGAGGTAACTGAAAGGGATGTCTCGTCGAATTGAGCTTGAATTGTTTGTAGTTCCAACATGATGCGGTTGTTAAATGTTACTTTGAAATTGTCTAAGCATGACCTAAAATTGGCTATACTATACCCGATTCATGGATATTTTCTTCAGATTTGAACCAATTGCTCAGTTAATTATTATTATTAGAAAATGCGTTATAACACCTCTTCCGGTGATAAATTTCCTGAAGGAGGCTGATTTGTATAAATATTTTAACTGTCCTTTTTTATCACCGTTCATAGTTTTTTTGTAATTAGAATGGTAAAATGTTTGATATTATAAGAAGCCATAATGACACAATATGACGCAATTGTGTTGAGGTGTCGTTGAATTCTAGTACTGTACATTGCCTTACCTTACGAATTGACTCATATATCATTATATTAGGGCAGAAATCATGCGAGGAGTGGAGGCATATTCCAACTCCCTAAAATAAAAACAATAGCCATACATGGGAGAATTCACTCTGTCAGCACCCATTTGAGATCTTCAATTTCACCAGGTCTATGTTCCATGCTTTCACGGCAAATTCAATAAGTTCAACTCATTGCACAACCACTGCACCTGGCCACAAGAGGTATTTGTGGGTTTATACCTAGACTAGTAGAATCATAGATCCAGTGTGCACAGCAGACCACCAGGGAGTGAGATGGCTCTCGAAAGAAACTAAATAGGTTGAATTAGTTATCAGTACCAAAAAGGGTATTGGTGGTCAAAAAACCTTTTATAGAACTATTTTGAGTGAGGGTTTTATAATAGGACAAAAAGGGTTATAAGTCGAACCGTTATTTTTTGATGTAGTCACACTGTCACCTCTGACATGCTCTATGTACACCAAAGTGAATAATTTGTCTGTGAACAATACTCTTTAAACTCATTAATTGAAGTAGTGCTTTCTCAGAGCACATACAGTGTGTTAGTGTTACAGCACTAAACAGTTTTAATTCAACTTATTTCCAGACTCTGTTATTTTGTGAAGGCTCTCTATATACGAAGGCACTATACGAGGAGAGTGTTGAATATGCACATAAACGAGGTATAGAGCCACTGAAACACCACCTCCTGCCAAGGACTAAGGGCTTCACGATGTGTATAGAAGGGTTTAAAGGTTATGGTAAGTTTGAAATCTCTAACGATTGGTTTTTCGTTCTAATTATTTTTAAGTACTTTGGTAACTATTATCAATAACAACATCATTCATAAGACCCTTTGTTCGATATCTGAAATATCTTAAAATACAGAAAAAAGATACATTTTAAACACGTTGTAATATTGATTGTTTTTTCTTGCAGTTCCTGCAATGTATGACTTCTGCGTTGGTTATGACACCAAACGAGGAACAGTTCCTAGTCTTGCCAATCTAATCCAAGGAAAGAAAATGATTTTCCACGTCCTTGGAAGGTAAGAGCCATTATGCAATCAGAAACTTCCGTGTAGTGCAATACCAGCATTAACATCGTACAACAACAACAACAGAAACAGCAACAGCAGCAACAAACATGCAACAGCAACAATAGCAACAGCACTACACATAACAACATACAACAACAACACATGTAACAACAACATGCAACAACAACATGCAACAACAACATGCAACAACAACAACATGCAACAACAACATGCAACAACAACAACATGCAACAACAACAACATGCAACAACAAAAACAATAAAAATAACTACAACTGCCACTGCAACTTCTACTATACCTTATGAATATTTATTAGGTAGTCGGGACATTTTCCTTGGTCAATTCTCTCAATACGGAATAAATCGCAATATCATCATAGTGCGCAGTAGTTCACATTCCATAGAAAAACGTTTTACACAATTTGGCACTCGCCAGTGGTGTCAACATGGCTTATTTCGGGAAACTAGTAGTGAAAATCACTGTCCTTTGGTGTTGGGTGATGAGAATATCTCCCTCGACAAAACCTCGGGACAGTAATTTTTACTACTTCCGTTTTCGGTTATAGTGGGACATAATGGGGCGAAGATGCTGCGCATTGGCGATGAGCGTTAACGGGACATAATGTCAAGAAAAAAAAATAACAAAATGAAAAGGGAAATTTTATTGATTAAGGTGATTGAAAGAGTTTCATCTTTTAATTCCTTGGTATTCCATCTTTGACAATTATATCTTGGGATGTGCACGTGGACTATACAGCATAAAAGCCAGAAACCTCGGCTATATACAGGGTGACTCAGATAGAACGTTACCCTCCAGAAACGGCACTTTTTTGACGTACTTTAACAAATTCTTATCGTTGTTTTAGCTTTATATTATGAGAATGTGTACTTATTGACCTAAGGTTGAACAAGAAAGAAAACGGTGACAAAATAATGGCCATTCTCTTTAAAAGGATACAAACCTATAGACCAGTTAACATTACGTCACTTCTTTTGTTGCCTGCTGACCCATTCCTGCGAATCGTTATGGCCCAAGTATTACAACCTAACAGATACAATTGCCCAGTGTGTAAGTCAGGCCGACCTATTTCAAGGTATCAGGCCCTAACATGTTTACAAACATTGCTGTTAACTGGTCTATTTTGTCCACGGCGCGGTCCAATAGCAGAGGAAAAATGTATTGTAATTCTTATGGATTTGAGCACACGTAGGTCCTCAGATTTATCAATTTGTTCCCATGTACTGCATTAAAAGTTCATCTAAACATGTATATTATTTTGTTCTTCGCACATTGCACAATATCTGTCGCATGATAAGTAACCTAAATCCTCTGCCTACCTCCAATTTGTAATGCAATGACTTTGGTTCTGCTCGCTGCACTACTTCTGAGCTTAACAGACCAAAATAGCGCCACTACCGCAAAATTCGCCAAAGAGAGAGAATTTTCATGACTAAGAACTATTTTTAAATAGAGTTTGTCGTGTGGCCGTTAAGCGTGAGTGGGTAAACGTGTTTCCTTAAAGAACTAATCTTCCTCTTTAAGCCAGTGACATGCGTCTGTGTCATCTTTTCAAGCTCTTATACACCATTAGCATGGGACTGTAGTGTAAGAGCGTGCTCTTCCGGATAAAATTGTTGATTTTTGCACAATACTTATGAAATAATCCATAAAATTGTGGAAGCAACTTGAAAAACCCCCCTTAATGGACCCCAGCTCGGGGTTCAAGGTTATACAGGTGTAATTCTAAAATGTCGAAGTGTTGAAAAGTACACCATGTCGTTTGTCTGGTTACAAGGATTCAAAAAGGTATAGTGTGCTCTATTCTATTGCTTATAGTTGGGGACTTACGAGTAAAAAACTGTAAAACATGTGAAAAAGTCAATTTTAGTGTGTACATGGGTCAAAGTTTAAAGTTTGCTTTGATACAGGTAATATGTGGTGCCAAAATTGTTTCCCTAGCTTAAAGGTTGAAATAAGGATAGTTTCCTTATCTGTTATGGCCTAGTTTTTCAGTTATCCAACGAAATAGGTCACAGGTCAATAGATCCAATAGCTGCCAAATAGCTGGCTGACTTTATTTGCCTTTTTGGTTAGTAACAAACACGTAAGATGAAGACCTTTTCATATATTTCATTCTATGAGCTAAACTCAAACAATTTGAACCACGTTTTACAAAAATCGGAGCTACTTAATTTTGAACCCGTACAAACTAAAATTGAGTTTTTTTCACCATTTTTACAGTTTTACCCCAGAATTCTAAAACTATAAGCCATAGGTAGTACAAATAACCTTTTAGGAATCCTTTTAACCAGACAAATATGGTGGCTTTTCAACACATTCGGACGTTTTAACAATGTGACCCCTTGTGGAACCTTGAAATCCAAGCTGGGGCCATTGAAAGGGGTGTGGCAAGTGCTTCCATCCATTGTTTTGATATCAATGCATTACATATTGTGTACCCAAAATTCACAATTTTATCAGATTTGCACACTCACATAAAGATCTGTGCACGACCGGCCCCCTCTACGTTGCTCCTTTTCGTAATCTCTTCAAGTCTCACCCTAGACTCACCCTTCGCAATCCAGTAGCCTGCTCTTGATCCACACCTTCCGTAGCTAGGTTTTCATTTTTTTCATTCGTCTGGTCCCTTTTTTAATTAGGTGTTATGTCACTAGTGGGCTTGTCCTGGAGATATAGCCTATTTTTATCAATAATAATAAACAAAAGTCAATTTTTCATTTAGTATTTCTGCTGAAAATTATTGTAAAATTCTGCTGCTGTTGCTGTTGATGCTTTCACATGTAATGTTATTTTTTTACAGACGTGTTCTTATAAATGACATCCCAAATAATACGGAAAAAGAGTGTGCTGACTATTGCTTTGATATGTATAGGAGAAAGGTATGGATGTACAAGAAGGCCTATATGTAGTTATATGCCAACGAATTAGCCTTTTTGGCTAAAGGAGAGGGCGTAGTTCAATTTTGGTATACAATATGAGCGGTCTTAGTTCAATTTGAGTATACATGTAATTATTAAATAAATATTTAAAAATTAAAAATTATGAAATCATTAAAAAATTATTGAAAAATTATTTTAAAAATATTTTTTAAATAATTTTTAAAATAATTTTTAAATATTTTTAAAATAATTTGTAAATAATTTTTAAAATAATTTTTAAAATAATTTGTAAATAATTTTTAAATTTTAAATAATTTAATAATTTTTAAAATAATTTTTAAGTTTTTTAATAGTATGAATGTACAAGGCCTACTTGATATGGTTATAACTGATAATGCTAGGAATTAGCCTTTTGACAATAGGAGAGGGCGTAGTTAAATTTTGGTATACAATACGAGAGGTCTTAGACTTCAATTTGAGTATACATGTAATTATTAAATAAATATTGAACAATTAAAAATTATGAAATCATTAAAAAATATTTAACAATTATTTAAAAATGATAAATTATTAACAAATTAAATTATTAAAAAAATATAAATTATTAAAACAATTTTTGATAATTTTTAATGATTTTTTAAATAATTTTTAAATATTTTTAAAATAATTTGTAAATTTTAAATAATTTCATAAGTTTTAAATAATTTTTAACAGTATTGATAATGCCAGTAATTAGCCTTTTGACAATAGGAGAGGGAGTAGTTCAATTTTTGTATACAATACGAGTGGGCGTAATTCAATTCGAATATGCATGTACATTAGGAGGGGCATAGTTTGGGTAAATACCGGGAAATACAAAGAACGTGCTGTTAGGTTTGCAGTGTCTGCAATATAGGCCTACTCCAAAAAGACTAAATGCATTTCGATGATGCAACGAGCTCGTTTTTATATATTTTTTACAAGAACACGCTTGTTAAAACACGGCTTAAACTTTAAAACAACCTTGATTACCATGCAAACCACACAAAATATTGTTTAAACGTTTTCAACAATTTGCTTCTTAGCGTATCCACAAGTCATTGGTAATGGCTTGTGGTGGTGTCGGGATTTATACAACTTAGTAAGCTGATCCGGGGCCGCGTGTATCCATGATACGGACGCTCCTATACATGGCCCACTTTTTGAGACTGGGGGCGGATTGGGAACAATCAGGGGTTTACACCCTACTCTTATTCGACACTGACTGCGATGTACATGTACAGTTGTAACTCTCTGTACACGGGACCGACGGCTTAACGCCCCCTCCGAAGGACGGGATGCTTCATGATTCATTTGCCTAACATTGTAAACACCCTGTGTACGATTGTTTAAATAACATTTGTGTGGATCTGCTAATCCGTGTTGATCAAAAGTTGAAAGAGTGTTTTAAAAGCGTAATACTGAGCGGTAGAACATAGTTATAACAGATACCATACGGATCATCAACCAAATAATTATCTTGAAGTTAGAGATGTAAAATGATCAGGGGTCCGTCCGCGAACCTCATGCGTAACCCTACGTGTATACTAACTCATGCGTATGTCCCACATGATAGACCTTTTCATACCAGCTACACAATGCTTTGGATAAGTTGGTCCACTCAGGCATGACATAGTATGCACGTAGATTTACGACTGAGTTTCGCGAACGGACCCCAGGTTAAGATGGGTAGTGTTTGGCAAACGTTAAAATATTATTTCAAGTTACACAAGATGTGTGAGTGATGAATTTTGATATTTAAGGAAAATTATTTTCATAAACTTTTAACTGAACATAAACCCGTCCATTTCTGTCCTTACCGCAAGATTGCGTTATTCTGAACAATATAAATAAAACGTATCAAATGAAACTTCTGTTTTTTTTTGTTTCAGGATGAAGAATACGATTATTTTTTGAAACACAACACTTTCGAAGGATACGACAGTAGAAAAGTTCATCATGTGGTCCCAAGGAGAACGACTCCTTTACTCATTGCTACATTCTGGCTTTTACTTCTAGGATTACCGTCGCTTTATTTCACGGTTAAAATCATTTTTGTCGGGTCAATTTTGGCTCGAGCTATACTAGCTGGGATATTCTTAACTGGTAAGTAATCTATTGCTTGGTATCTAAGGTATCTATTTCAATGTTTATCAAATGCGGCGGGTATACTAGTAAAATTCGATAACAGAAGTTAAAGCAATATTGGCACATTTTTGAAGAGCGCCCCCAATTTTCAAAATTTGATATTTTTGCACAGTTACGTTGGTAATTTTCTTGGAAAAATATACCGGCGAACGAGAATGCTAAAAAGTGCGTGCTTGTTATCATAAAATAAGCGATTTTGTAATTAGAATTGGGATCCCAGATTGGACTTAACGGCAGAGCTGAAATGCTACGTTTATGCATCCGTCCATGATGAAATAGTGCCACCTCGAGAAAATAACCTCTAACTTGACTTGCCTGAACCAATAAAACAACTAATGGATGAGCGTAGACACGTACATGTCGCTATTTCCCGGCTATTTCACATTGGAAGGCCGTTTCAAGCAGTCGTTGAATTATTATCGGGAATCCCCGATAATAATTATTCTAATTACAAAATTCCTTCGTTTGTGACACATAGACATTTTCGAGCTTAACCATTCACAGGTATAGTTTACTAGCCAGTTACCAATGCAACCATGTAAGAATCTCAAAATTTTTGAAAAATTGGGGGCGCTCTTCAAAAAAAATGTGCTAATATTGCTCTAAGGATTTCACTGTATTTTGGATCTTTTTGGCATAACTTTGGTCAATGTTTACCCTTCCGAATCTACGACGACTATCTGAGACGTATGCGGATCTTCATTCCGTTAGAGAAGACCGAAGTTTCTTTTTCCTTAAAGGTGCAACGAGAGATTTTGATACATCCATATTTTCTGCCATATGTAGTGCTTTCATATAGATTACACACAAAATAGATCTCTTACCTTTTATTTGGCTACAGAAATGCCTTAAAAGTTAAACAAAGGCGATTTATATATGCTCATATTTCAATATAAATAATATATTATTAATAAATTGGCTTTTATAAAGCGTCAAAATCACAGCGCCGTTGCCTATTATTATTAGGCTGCCGTCAGGAAATCGTCACAATCATTTCGCTTCATCTAGGCCGGCAGCGGGCCAGGCGCACAATCCTATCAGCACTTAGATTGTAATATTCCCCATAACAGCTACCCGAATATCGCTTGGTTCGACGAAGCAAGTGAGGTAAAGTGCCTTGCCCAAGTGCACAACACATTGGCCGCAGCGGGGCTTGAACCCACTACCTTTGGATCATGAGTCGGCAGTCATATCCACTGGACCACATGTGCCCTAAATTTCCTATTTGCTCCTATATAAAACATGGCTAAATTTCCTATTTGCTCCTTTATGAAATTATAAATTCCACAATTTTTGTACCAAAGAAATCATTCTTAGCTTAATCTTTTCAGTTGGGGATATTGTTGAGAGAGCTTTACATCAGTGCAAAAATTAGAATTTTCACATTTTTGTGTCGCCTGAACGAATGTTCATGGAGGCACATACTAGTCCAAATAACGTGTGTCCGTCCGTCCGTATGACTCGGTTAACCTTTTTAAAAATGTAAACTGCTCTGCTGGCTAAACGCTATGCCCGATTTACTTCTAACTTGATAGGGTAATAGAGTAAGGTGCCACAATATCATGTGTAGCTTTTGGCTGCATTAATTGCATATTCATGAATTTTAATTAGCTTATTTGCATATTTTCAGACATTTCGGTTAACCTTTTTTAAACTGCTCTGCTGGCTAAACAATATGCCCGATTTACTTCTAACTTGAAAGGGTGAAAGAGTAAGGTGCCACAATATCATGTGTAGCTTTTGGCTGCATATTTGCATATGTTCCATGAATTTTAATTAGCTTATTTGCATATTGTTTCAGACATTTCGATTAACCGTTATAACATGCTCTGCTGGCTAAACGCTAATGCTGATTTACTTCAAACTTGGTAGGGTGGTAGGCGAGGTGTGTGGAGCTATGGGCTGCTTTATTTGCATGAATCATTTGCATATTATGAATTTTAATTAGCTTATTTGCAGATTTTTCAGACATTTGTTAAAAAATGCTTTCGTTAATGCCCGATTTACTTCAAATTGGTAGGGTGATAGAATGAGGTGCCCAATATCATGTGTTGATTTCAGCTGCATTAAGCATATTTTTATGCATTTTAATGAGATAATTTGCATATTTTTGAGATATTTCAGTTAACCCCTTTCTTGTTTTGTTACTCTTTTTGAAATGGGGCACTTCAGGCTACAACAGTCAGTCCTGAGTCCCATGGACACACGTGATAACCGTAGAAAATGTTGTACGAGGTCAGAAGGCATTGATTTGCACAAACACAAATACGCGCGTCCCCTTGCTCTTTGTTGATTCCCCACACAGGCATGGGCGTAATTTCTTGTTTGACAATTGGGGGATGGGGGTTGCTGAAAATTTCTGATGAAAAGGGTTTGCTGAAATAGATCAATTACTAGCACATGTGCTCGCAAAGCGCTCTGACAATTTTGTTTTGGCCATTAGAAAGCTAACATTGTTAAATATATTTTGTAATTAGAATAAATGCGCGCGAAGCGTCGCGGAAATTTAACCATTTTTATAAACCTAGTTATGGTAAATATATGAGGTTATTTTTGGGTCAAAACCATGAACTGCGTGACGGGCATCAACATGGGGGGATGATCGTATTGACCACGCCCCCCTCATCAAATTATTGCGGATTTATCCCCCATCCCCCCCCGCCCCCGGGATTTACGCCTATGCAACCAGGTCTGTAGTGCAATCAAGTTTGTTTTTTCGCCCATGTTAAAGTATAGTATTATGTGACCTATGAACGTCACTTGTTGCATTCCGGACGCCCTCCCTTTGTTTTCTGGCAGGCAAAATATACAGTCGTTTCTGTGACAACCACAAAATAACATCTGGTTATCAATTACTTGCAGAATCTTCCTATCTAAATTGGTCACAAAATGAAGCGGTAACAATTGCTTATTAGCCTTGATAAAAAGTATTATTTCTTCGAAACAAAAGTTACAGCAAAAACAGAATTTCCCCATGCAAAGTATAGGTGCTTTTGCCTGCCAGTTCTCTCTTCACAAACAGGGAGGCGCATAAACATAAACAAAGTCACATCATCTATAGGGGAATTCAGGTCAAACTGGCAATCTATGACCTAACCGTGGTCTTCGCTTCCTCAAAAACAAATACAATTCAGTGCACAGACTTTTTTACAGATAAGATGTCCCTTTGATTTGTCAAACTTTAAATGGATGTGGGGCTCCTGATTTGTCAAGACCAACGCATTATTTACACACGATTTTTTTCACTTTTCATCCTTGTTTTTCAACACCCAAAATATCATTATAATTATTATTATACATTCTGAGGGATGAAGTAGACTTTTAGCAACATGTCTGCAATATTTGTAAAAATGAAACAACGTATTTACGAGCCCCAAAAAAGAAGTTGTTCAAAAAATTTTCTACCACACTGGAGGGTTTTCATTGAAAAATAAAATAAAGCATGCCAGCGGGACCTGCTGTCTCACTGAAAACATAACACTTCCTCAGTTGCTTTGCTCTCTAGCCAAATTTTATTATAAACCAATGATCGGCGCAACCAGGCGACACTTGTGGGCGACAAGCCTTGTAGGAAAACCTGTTATGTGAAATCTTTGCCGAATGCTGCACCTTTAATAAGTAATATTTTTGATCGAAAATAAATCGTACCAATTTGGGATGACAGGCTAAAACCCTGACTTCATACTCATTTTAGTCCACATTTTCGAGTTTTCGTTTATTTCCAGTAGGATTTTGTTGATTGTCCTCGATTTTACGCGGTTTTAAGGTAGGGTGCGGTATGAAAAATCTATAGGGGTCCCCTCTGCTATCGGAGTCAATTGTTGTGTATCCCTCATGTTCCTTGCTAGAAGCGAGAAGGTTCCAAGTACGGTACTTTTGGCGAGGATTGTAGTTATTCAAAGAACAAATCTGGCCAAAGGTCACACCACATAGGTCACGCACATCGGTACAAGGGTCACCACGGGGGAAAGCACTAGTATCCTAAACCTTATGCACTAAAAGTGACCAACACGAATTCCCAATCTATACTACTACGTAAAAAGAATGAGATCTGTTCTGCGAGTCTTGTCTGATACAGACAGCGTTTCGTATGCTTTGACATTTTTATGGGGCTGATTTGGAATAAGGTAGGGAGGACAGTCTGGAATGTTGTGAGCAGGGTTTTTGGAGTGACACAAAATGTCAAAGGTCATCTGAGGTCAATTTTCATGAAATGCCCTATGACCACATAAATTTGAGTCAAAACGGATCGCTGACCTGAGCACAGAACAATTGAGGTCAAAGGTCTACACAAGGTCAAAGGTCACACACGGGGAAAATGCACTAGTATTCCTGAACTGAATGATAATACACCTGTGATAACAAACTAGAACTGGCCTGATTGAACAGGTAATGTTTTGAACCAATGATATTTTCTGCAATGTGGTTGTTTAAGTGCCGTTTGTTTCTCAGCCTCCATCTAATACTTCACTGATTTCACAACGTTGGTATAGTGGTTTTCCGCGAATGGATTTTTTGTTTAAAAACTTGATTAAATTGACTAAAATATTCTCGTTGTAAAAAGGCGGGTTCTTGTTAAACCAAAGTATTCAAAATAATACACGATTTTAAGTTCGCTATCACAACTAGCATCCGGCATCGTTGAAGAGAATTAAATATGTGTCATTCTAATGGAAAGACCAAATTTACATTATAATCTTCTACAACATAAGTACCACATCAGCAAGCAACCTCAACCATTTCTCATTTACCTTGTTTGTAGTGCATAATATAATGACATTTTATACGATTTATTGTTTTCTTATTTTCAGTTTTCATCTTGGTTCGACTATTAATCTGGTTCAGCTTGCCAAAAGGCTCATCATAGGACACGAAAAAGAAGGAAACAGAATGACAAAATATGCGGAGTTTCCGTAACCGGACCCATCTGACACGCTTTTTTTCTGACACGCATGAATTCGGAAACCTTAACGGAATAAACATGTGCTTTATTCCGTGAAGGGTTCCGAATTCATAAGCGTGTCAGAAAAAGGTTAGGGAAACTCCCCAAAATAACATTATGTTAAATGCCATCGTGATTGCTTGGACAAATGACACGCGTGAGTCGATTTTGATTAATCACCTACGGCTACGAACCTTGATGTGATTGTCGAGCTGTCGTCATCACGTCACATACTTCCATAATACGCGCACATAAACCTACAGTTGTTCAAGAAATTATGACGGCAGTTGTTGATTTACCTCGCTACAAATTTACCTCACACGAGATATACTTTCTCATGAAAAGCATGCCGCTTGAAGTGAAAAGAGGAGAGTTTGTAAGCCCATGAATTGGTGTGCCATTAATACAATCTAAGGAGTGCGCACTAGGGTAGTAAAATTAATTAACAAAAATAAGGCTTTAACTCATCACTAATTGCAAAAGCAACAATCTTTGTGAAAATGTTCTTAGAAGAATAGCATACCAAAAGTCAGTTTTGGAGGAAAGGATGGTACATTCAAAAAGGTGGGGAAAACGTTTCCTGGGGTCGAAATTTCAAAGTGATCAAATTTTGGCGATTTGTACACCAACGTGTTTGCTAGGTACCGGTGTGAAAGCAGATATAGTCCGGTGGGAGCCATAGTCCGGGGCTCCATAGACGATAACGGAATAAAGCGTGAAACTAATGTTGCGTAAAGCAAGGGGGTTGAAACCCATTCAAAACCGTCGTCCTGCTGGGCGCTGACATTTGAATATTGCACGGAATCATTATTAGTGTGGGTGTTGTATACAAACATAATGCAATTCGATACAAAAAATTAGCCAAAAATCAGTTGTTGGAGGTGGGTGCTAGTGGGTGGTTAAATGTTTGTCCTACCATGGCCACACAACGATGAAATGACACATCTAGTCGCCCCCCCCCCTCTGATTTAAATAAACGCCTCAATGAATACATCTTTTCACCTAACGCGCAGGAATTATGAGGAAAAAGAGTACTCTGAGCACAATGATCCAGGTACATATTATTAACACCTGGCCACCTCTACACATACATTAATTTATCATCCCGATTCGTGTATATGCAAAGGCGGCACCCACATGTATGTGGAAGAAGCGGAGGCAGCCATTGCTTCTATTGTTGGTACTCGTTTTCTTTGTGGTCGCAAACCATGGAGAAAACGGGTTCTAAAATTACGTAAGTTTGCCTTCTCTATCTATATAGAAATTTTGCGCGTAAGAGTCAACTGAACGATTGCCCTATTGTCACCATTGTTCCCGGACTATGAGTACGCCGGAAAATGGTTACTTCTACACCGGTTCCAAGGAATATGTTAATGTATGGTTTACGGGCAATCATTTGATAGCAAAAAGGATAACTGTTCAAGTCCCGGTTCAAGTTCATACTGGGGCTAAAAGATAAGAATGAACCGATATGGAAATGGTGCCGTAGTATGTACATTTCGTACTAATTAATCTTTACATTGTTACTATTTTAGAGCAAAAACATGTTACATTTAGCAGTTACCCAGGATGATGACCATGAACCGTTTTTGGCCTTAGATTTGTAGCGGACAAGATAGCTCAATCAGGTAAGCGCTCGACTCCAGTGTATTGTGCTCATCCATGCGTATAGGAGTGGCGTCGGAGCCTGTGAAGATCAGCTATTTCCTGGACCAGAAAATTCAATCGCTTGGTTATCCCGATTACCAGGCGATATTTGGGAAGCTGCTCCCGGCTGCGATGGTTATCTCGATGTATGTTTGCTGATAAGGGAAATCGCTGATCCTGATCGCTGCATCCCTAGAAATGATACTAAATGGTTTATGGTACGGGTTGGGCCACACTGATCAGCGGTCATTTGTGAAAGCGCTTAGAGGCCAATAGTATAAGGCGCTATATAAATCTATGCTGTTATTGCTATTAGTATATTATTGTTCACATGGCCAGACTCTACCTTACTTTTAATCAGCATAACATGAGAAACATATCGGTGAACAATGATCATAGGACACGTCATCAAAGCAATATTCAAGCAATGTTTAGGGGCAAACGTTTATACAGAGAGAAGTCCCCAAGTATGCAAATGAAGTATACAATTGATTTCGCCGTGCGCTGTATGATGCAGTAATAGCGCTGACGGAATAAATGGCAAATACCTCATTTGCTACTTGGACTTTTTTAGGGTAACGGGCTGTCTCTAAGAAGTAATTCATATTAATTAGCTTCCGGGAACTTTTAAATTTTTTAAGTGTTTTATACTTAAAAATCTATGTACAAGGTATATACATTTTATATTCCGACCACTCAAACACACATTCACATACACGGACGCGCAAGAGCTACATTGTGGGCATTTTCTGTACGTATACATTGTGGGGATACATGTACGTGAGCATCTTGTGGGATTTTGGTACATATGATCGTTGTGGGAATGAAGGACACACATTGGCACAAAACGTTGCGGGGATATAACCTTATTACACCGTCATCTAATCCCCCATACCCCCTCTACCCGTTAAAACACCGCGGCTGTGGGGATATCCCAACAAGCTAAAAAATCGACACAATGTCAGTTTGTACCCAAAAATATCCCACAAGGAACCTCTGGTAAGAACACACGCACACAAACACACACACACACACAACCCTGATAATTAAATTGTATCAATGGCTCTATTTTTCTGTTATAATGTTAATGCATAAGAAGTTTAATTGAACAAAATTTTTACAATAAAGAACTAACGATCGATTTTTATTTAGAGTTTGTTGATCTCTCTTTTTTACTTTTCAAAATGTATATTTTCCTGCGACGCGTGTGTATCTCCTACTGGCGGAAAAGGATATCGACTATTGCATACTTTTTTGTTCGGAAAAGCGGCCGCGACGCAGAGTAAGCACTACGTTTCCCACAAATTGGACATTTCTCTCGCTTCCCCGTTTTATTCCCCATTAATATTCAGCCTCGATGTCCCTCTATCCTAAAATTCCTTACTTTTGTCACAAGGCCTAAGCCTGGGTCTAACATTATAAAAATACATCGCAGTCCTCGGACCGCTAGTGTCGCCTGCCGTCGCGATTTGTGAATGATAGACCAACTATGACCATGGGATGTGACTTTTTGCTCTCATCAACAATAAAGGTTTCCGTGTAATATACATAAACCAAGTTTGGTTCCAATTGAACTTTAACTTTTCAATTGAGGTCAATTTTACATTTCCAGCCAATCTTTCAACTTGACTTCACATGACTATTGACCTTGGTATGTGACCTTTGTTTGATGAAGTATGAGAATAATGTTAAAGTAACAGGAGATTTTTTAGGAGACGAATTTTACTCAAATTTCACTGGATCGGTTGTAGACCACCTACCGAGAACGTTTCGAAGGTTTATTGGACAAACAGGTGCAAAAGAAAACCGCAAACCTTGTTTTGAACTTGCCTGCTATCGTAATCGTTCCCCATAGAAAACCATGCTTTGACTTTCTGTCGTGCACGAACACGACAGACACTACTAAATCAACATCTTATTACATAAAGACGGCGTAAAAAACCGGGGTTTGAGAAAAATTGGGGCGCGCTGGAAATCTAACGTCTCTTTAACCCTTTTTCACAATAGACAACACAATCAACAGACAACAACAACTGACAAAGTGATACCTTACTGCCTTAAGGCATGCGACACAAAGAGACCTTGAAACTTGAAAAAATGTCAATTTTCATGTATCCATGCATTAAATTTAAACAAGATGGCGGCGCCCATGGCTTAAAAGCCTTTTCAAACTTTTCAGTGGGTCTGATCATTTGAAGAACCGTCTTTGTCTTCTCGCTATAACATCACTGTCCACTATCCTGTTGTGAGTATTGCAGAGGTGTGTGTCAGGCTGTCCGAAGAAATCTGCGACTTTCTGCTTTCAATACCAGATTTTAATCTGAAAAACCAGAAAAACCAAGTAATAAGTTCATCCAACACAAATCTAAAAAAAGTTGAGAATGCTAAAAACTTAAAGAAATTGTACCGGAAACGCATGAGAGTAACAATTCACCTGAAGACCGCGAGAAATTTACCCAGGCTCTTCGAGCTTAAAATCGTCTGAAAAAGTACTGTGAAAACAGATTATCACCAGGCATGTCAGTATTGTTAGCTATTGTTTCAAGAAGAGAAATTTAAAGAAAACTTTTGGACTTTTGCAAAACAAACATGCAACGGAACACTTAGTGAAAAGCCAACTCGACCCAGCTCAGTAGACACGGCCAATGCCTATTCTCAAACTGAAAATTTGGACCTCACAAAGCTATCATGTTTCCTAATATCCCACGCAGTGACTTTTCCTTCAATTTAAGCCCCTTTCGCCTTGTCGATGTATAAAAGTGATTCAAAGAAATAGCAGTTCATCAGCGCCTGGTCCTGATGGGATTACGTATGGTTTTCTAAAAAATGCCGTGTATCCATCATATTCTTGACACGTTATATAATAAATTGCTAACCGTTTTGACTTTGCCTCCAAGTTCGTGGTATATGTCATCAATTACGCTTATCTACAAGAAAGGAGATCAAAATCAGCCACAGAACTTTAGAATGATCGTTTTATTGAGTGTGTTGGGTAAAATCCTTCATCAGATTTTGGCATTTCATACATAGTGAGTCCTGATTAGTAACAAATGATTAAAAATTTCCATCCACAAAAAAGCTTTCTTTCAAGGTATTAATGAGGTTATTGAACAAAGCCAGATATTAAATAAGCTGTTTCAACATGCACAAATACACCAACCGTACATTAATGTCAATTTTTCGGACCTGTCATCCCTCCTCCATTCCATCCCGGAGACGCCTTTGCATACTGTTTCCCATGACATCATTAGTCACTTCCTGTCGACATGGAAGTTCCTTCCATATCAAGAATACATGAGAATCTTTATTCCAATCTTGAGACGTGTAGTTACTTCTGATCTGAATGGGAGTCAACTAATTTCAGATTCCTCAAAGGTGTGTTCCAGGGCGCACCCATTGTCACCTATAATATTTCTAGCAATGTTTAATCCAAATACTAGAAAAAATGCAAGAAACTGAACATTATGCATTATTCTAATCAATGGTACTAAGTTTACATCACAAACTCTGTTTCGGATGACTTTATCCTCATAACCACAAACCGTAGAACTCACGAAGTCTTTTATGAAATTCTGCGGAACTAAATCAATGAATTCCAAGCTAAAACCGGTTGAATGTAAAATCCCGATCAATTGTGAGTGGCAAGTCCACTGATTACCTGCGATGTACTGACTTCAACTTGGCGAAAATAGTGTTAATTCCATCAAAGATGATCCGCATAATTTTGGGGATCTAATCAGGTTCTGTTAACCAGGAAGGTAATTTTGAGATCTATAAAAAAGCTATTAGCCTGGAGTAGCACACCGTTGTAACACATCTCAAGTACAAAAGGTTTGTTTGAGTGATTAAATATGTTGACCAAGACTGACCGGAACCCCTGAAACGTGATTCTTAAGTGGCTTGCATACGGAGAGGGGCCAAAACAATGTTACAGGGGTCAATTGTAAATTGATCCAATCATGTTGAAAAGCCACAACCTGTTAGTGTCTAACATAAGGATTCAGATTTGAGTTACTGTTTTTATAAAAAATCTTTAATGGATTTGGAAGCATCGTGCATATAAACTATTTGGCAGAACTAGAGATTTTACAACGACAACCTTTCCAAAATGTTAAATTCGTTTCTTCCAAGATTGATAAACCAATTCTCACGATATGCAATGATTCTCATAATTCTTTTTTATCATATCATCGAGATTTGTACCTAAAACGCAACACCTAAAAAGTCAAAATATACACTCTAAATTCAAAGTTAACTTATAGATTATTACAAAATTTTTACCTGTCTCCTGTCCATGGACCAATCCAAATGCAAATGTTTATAAATATTTTTATAAGACAGACATTTCCCGGAACAATTCAAGTGTTTCTAAAGCGCTTTTCAGGTACCATCCAAAATCAGGGTCGTGTATCCGCAATAGGGAATATTTTACAATTAAATCATTAATGAGATACAATGTATATCTTTATGCTGCTTAGGATAGAAGCCAGTATCTCGGCACAGAGAACAAATACATAAGGTGACACTGGGTCACCTGCCGGCAAATACGCCATTAGAAAAAGGTTTGGGAATATTCCGTTTACAAATGACCGATGAAAAAGCATTTTCATACAAGCCCTCAAACCATCTACTAATGTCCGCTCCAAAGTTTAACTACTTTAAGGGTTTCCCGGGGGGCCATCAAAAACTATAATGATGTACACATGCGTGACAAAAAAACGCGTGAACAACAAAAAAACAAGGGGTGTTTTTAGTGTCGGACGCGTCGCGCGCGTCACGCGTTTAGGGTATCAAAAACGCCGATTTTCATGAATAAGTGGAGTTTCACAATTTGCTCAAACGCGTTTAGGGTACATTTCTTTCATCGTATTTTGTACCTACTATCGCTCCCTTTCCGCATGTCCGAAAAAAACTACCTTCCCTGTAATATTTTTGTGGGAGTGAAATTTTTTACGTCCGTGAAGCACAATGCCAAGAGTACATCGAATCATGAAAATACAAGAAACCTCCCAGTACCGATGTCGTATCCGCCTTTTATTACTCCCAACTCTGTATCGTATATTAACCGTGCCAGTTTGCTGACAGTTTTATGGACGCTGCGCTGTAGCCACGATCTACAATATAAGCGGAAAACACCATTTGTTAGCTTGCGATTTTGTTAATTGTATTTTCACATTAAAGGCACGGGCGCCATACTTTTCTACCATTTGTGACCAGGGAAACCGTTTCTAAAGCCTGGTGCAAGAAAATAGTGAAATGCCTAATTTATTGCTCTGCAGTTGCTATCAATGGACCTTTCCATGGTTGGGCAAGTATGAGGCTAGCTAGTAATTGGTAAGGTCACCCATGCATGTTAACCTGTGGCTGGGGTTACTACTTGGCTGGTGTGACAATAAATAACCTGAATGAGAAATTTGATTGGGGGAGCTGATGAGCTATATCCTATTATAACCTTCATGTCATAGAAATAGTTTGCCTTTCTGGGACTATTAGGCAACTCTGAGCATATGTTAGAAACAATTAGTGCAAGACCTAAACAGGGTTTTGTTCAAGTGCAATAGTTCCTTAGTATTTTTTGACACGCCCAACATACAGGTATTAGTCATACATACAAACAAAAACAAGTAAGGTGTTTAAAAGTTTGTTAGGCCTTTTGTTGCACTGATCTCAACCACAAAAATGACCAGTATAATTCTTTTGACAATTTATTTTAAAATGTATTTTACAAGTAGTTAACATTTTATTTTGTGTCACTGTCTCAAGATTTTTCTGAAGCCCTATTTCCTGTCCTTTCTATGCCCTGATTAATGGTATGAACATACAATTTTTTTTCATGCTAACTATACTACAAACCAGATATTTACTTGGAAAATCATTAAAGAGTAGGAAGATTGAATGTTCAATGGCCAGTTTCTACTTTCGGGAGCAGTTTAATTAATGCCTTTGACAAATACATATTTCTTTGTCTTTGAATGCTTAGCTAATTGTAATTTAAAACACAGTTTTCCCCTACTGGCAGGTACATAATTGCTTGCTGTTTGTTAATAAAAATGTAGCATTGAAATCTGCTATAAGCAAATCCAAAATATGCTCATTACGAATATATGTTAAGTTTTTACAACACAGATACAGGTCTGAGCACTTTTTTAACCCATTTCATCAGAAGTTTACTGGCAGAGGCAGTTTGTACATAAAATTATTATTGGAAATGTACGGGCACACGCACCATGATTTTTATTTCAACAAGACAAACAAATATGGGTTTTAATATAGGATTATTGTGGTCCCTGATTAGAGAGGTATACTTTAAACACTCATAAATTAAAGCAATAAGGGCTACTTTCTATCAGAACAAATCTTTGTCTGATTTTGCTCCTAAAATAAAGCTTTATGTTAAAAAATGTTCACCAACTTTAATTTCTTAAACTGGAAAGTGAAAGACAAAGTTGCGCTCCCTAATAAATGCTGACAAACTAATTTACTTCCTAAGTTAAATCAAATTAGGATTGGATCCCCGAAAATCCTTATTTCAAGAACATTGATCATCTACAGCTATACCACAGTGGGGGGGCGGGGGGGGGGGCGGGGGGTGAGGAGTTTCAGTTTCTTAACCCGTTACGCCCGCCTTATAAATTCATGTGGGAGTTGAGTGGTAAGGATACGGGAAGAGGGGAAAGAGAGATTCGAAAACTTAGGCTGCCAGCGATTTCGTGCCCATGTGTGTGTCTTCGTTTGATGACGTTATCGCATCCCTGGCGTAATGCATCTTTCTCACCCAGTTCATTTGGGTTTTTTTTATGTTTGGTGGTGTTAGGGTTATAGCTTTTGGTTCATTAAAAGAACCTAAGAGTACACAATATTAACATCAACAAAAATTGAGGACTGCTAGAATTAATTGACTATTAATGGGGATGGGACAATTTGTGGTACACCTTTTTGGTGGCACGACTTTTTTGTGTGGTACGACTTTTTGTGGTACGACTTTTGTTGAGTTTTCCGAGCCGGGTTAACTTTTATGACCGAGTTAACATGCATGAGTTTCATACTCTGGCTAACATGGCATGAGTTTCATAACCTCTGGCTGTTTTAATAGGAGCAGGGATGTTCTAACGTAAATACGCAGACGCGCGTGTGCGTATGCGTATTTCTTTAGAACACCCCTGCGTTCTCTTAAACAGCCAGAGGTATGACTCATGCCATTGTTAAAGAGACAGAGGAGATTTCCCAGAAGTAGCGCCCCAATTTTTAGCGAACCCTAGGTTTTTTACATATTTTGGAATGCTTACTATGTATTAGATCACACCTGAAGTGAATAAGCCGAATAGTCTTTATGTAATAATATTATGATTTAGTAGTTTCTGTCGTGCACGACAGAAAGTAAAGCATGGTTTTCTATGGGGAAGGTTTGAAACAAGTTTGCGGTTTCTTTTGCACCTGTTTTGTCAATAAACCTTCCAAACGTTTTCTCGGTCGGTTGGTCTAAACCGATTCAGTGACATTTTTGAAAGAAATTCATATCCTAAGAAAGCTCCTCCCTGTCACTTTAACTCGGTCATAAAAGGTAACTCGGCTCGGAAAACTCAACAAAAGTCTTAACCACAAAAGTCGTGCCACAAAAAGTCGTACAACAAATTGTCCCATCCCCCTAATTACTGCTTTATTAAATTGGACCATTCAGTACTGCTTTTATAACGGTAATTTTTTTTCTGCCCAAAATCAATGGATCCCAACATTCATTTAATCCTACTCCCAAACATACTGAGATACACCATATTATAATAAGTTGTTTCAAGTAATGAAAGTTGTCATGTTTGTGCAACAAGGCACAATATGGAAGCAACAATGGAAATATGCTCAAAAGGAACTCCTCCCAGAAACAATTGAATTTCATATATCCCTTAAATTGGCTATTATACTTATATTACAAAGGGTCTGCCTATCTATTTGAAATTTAACTCTGCCAATTCAAGCATATGTGACAATGATATACATGATTTATATACATTAATTAGATAGCATTTTTCCTATGGAGTGGTGTTGCGAATGGATATAAACCATTCTTAACTTGGCAAGAAATTTTAGTTAACTGGCCAGTATACAGTTTTTTTGTATCAAATGATTACCAGCGTGTTTGAGTATTCACTGCTTTTCCCCGTGATTTTCAAGACTTTAAACTAAGACTTTAAACTTAATTTGAAACTGTTTGTTATGCCTCTCTCTGGTTAGAAATTACCAGAACACCATTTTAGGGCGTGCATTATTGGTTTATGATTGACCAGTCCATATTTCTTTAGATTTTGTGTAAAATTTACTTCTCATTTCATTATTTTCTTTATTCGTGGATGCAGATGATACCCTATTCAATGACCAGTGCCCCTTCTACCCCAAAACAAATCTGTATCGATAACCATGTTTGATGACAGATCCTTGCATCAAGACATAAACTCTATGGTAACGCAGTGCGATGAGAAGGGCATGAGGGGAGACAGAGACTGTCAAACTGACCATACAACTCCAGTCACAACAAAACAGTAACTTGGTTCTACAAGGTCAAATTGCTAAGCAATTAGGGCAGTAACAAATTGCTTTTGGATTGAAACAATATTTTCAACAAATCAAATCACGTTTTAAGCTATGGAGTATTTTTTTTTAAGTTTGAATTTTAAAATATCATATAGATTAAATTTAACTCAACTTAAAATTTCCTCAACATGTTATATTTGAAAAATGTACATAATAATACCTCTTTTTTGAACCAATTCTTGTTTAATTATTGTAATAACTTGCATGCCAACACTCACTTTGTAGTGGTAGTAACTTGTATTTGTTCCCTAGATGGTTGAGCATCTTTACCCATTGGAAGTCAGATAACCAATGATCAGAATATAGAAAAAACAACAATATTAATATTTAATATATTAAAATGCATTCTTACATAATACAGGAAATAGTCATTAATGGTCAATTATAATAGCTTCTTAGAACAATTAGAACATGGAATGTTGTGTTATGAGTCATCTAAACAGTTTTACATTGAGAGAGTGATCTAGGAAGATTGTCACAAAATTCTTTGTACACAATTAGCATTCTTACTTTATCACATTATATTAAAGGCATCTATTGGCATGGGGCTAAATCAAAATTAAAAAAAACATCAAATGATCTTTGCATTGCTAAAAAGCCTTGCTATCTGACGGTGCAACGAATAATTCAGATGACAGGTGTCTCTAAAAATTGTGAAAATTCTGATTTTTGCACTAATGTAAGCTTTCCATCAAAAATATCCTCATTTGAAAGGATTAAGCTGAGAAAAAATTTTCTTTGGTACAAAAATTGTGAAATTTCTAATTTGTATAGGAACAAATACTAAATTCAGCTTGTTTCATATTGAAATATAAGCAAATCACGAATCACCTTTTTTCTCTCTTTTAAGACATCTCTGGAGCCAAATTCAAGGTAAGACTAAGAACTCTATTGAATGTCTAGTCTATACAAATTACTATTATGACACTATATTTGTGTGCTTCAAAAATCTCTCTTGTTGCACCCTTTAACATAGCTGCAAGTGACAAATATTATTACTGAAAGGCCGCATAATTAGCGGGACAATCAGGCTTTTAGTCATTACTAACTGGCGTACGGAAACTTACTGCACCACGTAGGCCTAATTGAATGGAGATTCATAGCTTTGAACACCTTTATTGTTCATGTTGCATTTTGGAAAATAGATAGTTTTCATTATTTTGGGTTGGATCACTGATGTGCCTTTAATGCAAAAAAAATATCTTTCATGGCCAATTGCAACCCATGACGTAAACAAACTTTAAAGGCCTTATCTCAGTTAATCAAACTTATTGCACACATGAATTTTATGTACTTCACTGGTTCTTCACACTGGTTTGCATTACATTTCGAACAATATGTTTTGAATTAAATAACTGGCCATGCAGCTTTCAGTTTTTATCATTTACCATACCGGATTAAAGGTGCATGGCGAGAGATTCATATGGTTCCCATAAAAAATCAAAGTATGATTTTTGGGTCCCAATTTTTTGTTGCAAAGCTTCCATCAAAATATCCCATCTGAAAGGATTACGCTGAGAATGTTTCTTGGTAGCAAAAATTTACAATTTCGAATTTCGGTTATGAGGCAAATACGATTCAGCCTATGTTTTTATATGGAAATATAAGCAAACCGAATCACCTTTTTTCTCTCTTTTTAGGCTTTCCTGTACCAAATCAAGGTAAGAAATCATTTTGAGTGTCTAGTCCGATATGAAATACTTATTATGACACATATTTGGGTGCCCTCAAAAACGCTCGTTCAAACAAAATATTTTCTTCTTTTTTTGTAACCAACTTTTGCCCATTCTCCTATAAAGTGTTTCAAGTTTGGTCTCCAAAATGACCAAATATCAACATTATAAATTTTCTGAAATCATTGAAATCGCATTCAGGGCTTTTGTATATAAAACTTTACAACCTGTGCAAAAAATATCGAATTTTGAAAATCTTGAGGGCCGCACTATTTTTCAAATGTGCCAGTGTCTGTTTTAATGCTGATAATGACTCCGTGGGTACAAATTTGTGAATTTTTTACATTTCCTATTGACAACTAAAACAATCAGCCTATGTTTTTATTGAAATATAAAAATCACATTTTCTTTCCACTTTTAAGAATTTCTGTATCTAAATGAAAGAAATCTGTTGAGTGTCTAATCTACTAGTAATGAAAGCACTACATATGACAAAAAATAAGGATGCCTTGAAAAGGGCCAGTCGGCCTGCCAAAGGCCCCAACCAAATCCCCAAAGATTAATTCTTTGAGATGAATTCATTATTTAATGGAATTCATTATTTATGTTTCCCTTTTTATATTTTTTTAAAAAGAGTCTGTGATGAATTAAACTAATTAGTTCTCCAGGTAGACAAGGATGTAATAAATATACAAGCACATGCAACGATACACAATATTTATTTAAAAAAAAAAAAAAAAACAATCCATGGCGCGTGGCCGATTCGATCTGGCGACCTTCGTATTACATGCCACGACGATCTAACCGACTGAGCTATCAAGCAGGGTCGTAGAAGAACGATAGATATCATCTATAGGATAGGTTCGAAAGGTGTCCTTCGCTAGGAAAGCGAAGGAACCTTCGAAACCTAATACCTATAGATGAGTATCTATCGTTCTGGATACCAGATCCTGCTTGATAGCTCAGTCGGTTAGAGCGTCGTGCATGTAATACGAAGGTCCGCCGGTTCGAATCGGGCAGCGCACATGGGGTTTTTTTCAACCACTATCGTGCGTGGCCCATCTCCAGGCAAAGATAATAAATATATAAAGAGTCTGTTGATGTGCCTGAGGGGGGCAATCGATAGTCCGAAAACGGTCGCTAGTCCGCGAAACGTCGCTAGTCCGCCGAACGTCGCTAGTCGAGATGGAAACAACGTCATTGTACGACACGTCGTCAGTCCGAATCTTGAAAGCACTTCGCTAGTCCGAATTTATTCGGAATAGTTGACGTTTTTTCATTTCGGACTAAGCGCAGTGTTGAAATTGTATTGACATGCCGCTAGTCCGAAAGTAAAATACACGTCGCTAGTCCGAAAGTGAAATACCCGTCGCTAGTCCGAATGAAATTCGACTAGAGAGTGTTTTCCTCTTTCGGACTAGCGCAGTGTTAAATAGTAGTGACACTGCGCTAGTCCGAAGTGAAAAACCACGTTCGGCATAGCGCGAAAGTGAAAACACGTCGCTAGTCCGAAAGTGAAAAACACGTCGCTAGTCCGAACAGCGAAAACCACTCCGCTAGTCCGAAAGTGAAAAACAAGTCGCTAGTCCGAAACGAGAAGAACACGCCGCTATCGAAAGTGAAAACCACGTCGCTAGTCCGAATGGAAATTCGAACTAGCGACGTGATTTTTCACTTTCGGACAAGCGACGTGTTTTAACATTGTAGTTAACTACCTACCTAGTCGAAAGTGAAAAACACTGCTCTAGCCCGAAAGTGACAATCAATTTCGCTAATCCGAATTAACAATTCGGACCCTAGCGCCGTGGTTTTTCGCTTCGGATACGCAGTTCACTACAAGGTAACACGTCGCTAGTCCGAAAGTGAAAAACACCGCGCTATTCCAGCGGCGGCGGAACGATTTTCAAAGTGGAGGGGCTACTTGACACTTTGTCTGAGCAAATTTTCAATACTTTGCTATCGTTTATCCGTGCAGCTATGATAAGCGTGTATCATCCACGTGTATCATCAATCAATTTTGAAGAGTGGAGGGGAGTAGGCCCCTCCACTTTCAAAAGTGGAGGGCCATGCAACCCCCCTTCCCGGTTCCGCCGCCGCTGCGCAATTACATTTTAACAGTTAGTTTTCTCTTCTCTTAGCTTTTGGGCCTTCTCAAAACCTCCAGAGTCATGCTATTTTGTGCCAATGTTTCTTCAAAATCCTCCACAGATATAGAACTATTCATAACTTACAAGATGTCATTATTAGCACAGGTATATAGAGGGCAACTTAGTTAATGTCACAGGTAAAGAGATGGTGTTTCAACAACTAGATATAAAGATGGGTAGCAAATCTGTTTCATTTTTGGTATATTTTCGGGATAGTTGTTTAAACATCCGGCCGCCTATCCCTACCCAAACCAAAAGTGAGACCCCCGGGACCTACCAAAAAAAAAATCAGATCAAGATCTTGATCTGAATTTTTTTAGGCCTAGACCCGCATTTCAAGCATGCTTAAATCAAGTAAGTCGTCACTTCAATTAAGTAAATTACTACTTTTCAGTCATATAAAAAAACTCAAAAGTTTCAGTTTCATGGCTAAACATCATGAACGATTTTCTTGAGCTTCATAACCTCTGATAATTTTTGCGACAAAAACCCGACGTCTTTCTGACATGTCAGATTGGTATAAGCCGATATTCCATTGACCATGTTGACTCTATCATGTCTACACTGGCGAAATAGTGAAAATTAAGTTGAAAAATATATACCTTTTCCATGTATATCCTTGCCTTTTGTTATAAATCTTTTATTGTGTTTATGTTAGCTTGTGAATAAGCTTAAGACACACTATGTCTGCACAGTGCAGATGTGGATTATAATAAATTTATTGAAACCTTTAATGCACTGTACAATGAATGTGTTCCGCTAAAAAGATGTACTAATAACAAGAAGAAAGAACCGATATCACCCTGGATTACAAGAGGTTTATTAAAAAGTATCAATAAGAAAAAACAGTTGTATAAAAATTCTTACACTCGCCAAATATAACAAAACTTCAAAAAATTAAAACATACAGAAATAAGTTAAATATGCTTATTCGCAAAGCAAAGAGGAAACATTTTTTTCTTAATTTGAAAATAGCAAAAATAATATGAAACAAACGTGGAAAACGATAAATGATATTCGTGGTCGAGGGAAAAAACAATCTATGCAGAGCAAGTTTAAGGATGACAAAGGCAACCTTTTCACTAACTCTGTAGATATTTCTAATCATTTCAATGATTTCTTTGTAAATATTGGTCCAAAGCTTGCATCCCAAAATAAAAAAATACGGGTAAAAACTATTTTGATTACCTTAAAGATTCAAAACACTGTAGTATGTACATGAAACCAATTGTTGAAAGGGATATTACTAAGATAATTGAGAAATTCAATCAAACAGAGTGCTGGTAATGATAACATTGGTAATCTCATAATAACGAAAGTTGCCAAAGAAATAGTTACTCCGCTTACAAGAATATTTAATTTATCTAAATCGACTGGGGTCGTTCCTGAAAAGCTTAAAATAGCTCAGGTAATACCAATTTATAAGAAACAAGATGTTGAATTGTTCTCAAATTATCGGCCAGTGTCTCTTTTACCATGTTTTTCGAAAATACTAGAAAGACTTGTATTTGATAGATGCATTGACTATATAAACACCCATGAAATCCTTAATGATATGCAATTTGGTTTTCGGTCCATTCATTCTACCTATATGGCCATTATTGAATTGGTGGATAAAATAAATACTGCAGTGGAAAGAAACGAAACAACCATTGGTATATTTTTAGATTTATCGAAAGCTTTCGATACCATCGATCACAATATACTTCTTAGTAAATTAGAACATTATGGATTTCGTGGTATTGTACTAGAATGGCTTAG
>JAMKCH010006114.1:0-32808 GCA_023653785.1 Ophioderma brevispina
TTAAAGAGAGAAAAAAGGTAATTTTCATTTGCTTATATTTCAATTAAAACAATAGTCTTAATTTCGTATTTTGCTCCTATACGAAATTAGAAATTTCGAAGGAGGTGAGTTTTTTAAATTTGGAGGCCGATTTGGAGCCCAAGTGCCCTGAAAGGATAATGCTCTGTCCACAACTGGACGGGTTTTGCTAAAGGGAACCGACCGCCAGGTAAGTTGTATCCTAGCAGTATAGTAGTAATTAGTAAGTATAGAAATTCTTTCCACTCATAATGCATCAAGAATAATAATACTCCAAAACATATTATAACATTTATCTAAGGCAATTCAAAATTATATGGAGGACATGATCAAAAGGCCAAAATTGGCCATAAGTATCATCCCCTTTACCAGTAACAAAGTTACAAGAAAATACGCCAGCTACACAGACAAATAACATGCAACAGAGTCAAATCGAATCAATTTAACAAGTTAGATAAATATATCATTATCAGTCATACAACATTTATAACATAGTTACATATTAACGGTGCGTGTTCCGATCGGCTTTGGGCCCCTCTGAATTTACCCGTAAGTAGTAGTGATTTTGCTATCAGATGAGGCCGAATTTTTCTCATTGTCTTTCCTGAAATTGTGAAGACCTCAAATCCATTTCCATCACAGATATAACAAAAACCGAAAACCGCCGTTTTAGTTGTTACCATCATATTAGCACATGTAATTGAATATGCTTTGCAACGTGCATTATTGCGTCTATCATCAAACCGCAAAGTTTTGTATCCCACGGTACTGATGGGGCGTGCGTGTGCAAGCGCCAGCTCTCATATCAAGTAGAAAACACAATACACATAAATCGTAACAAGCTCCTTTAACATATTTTCATTTTAGAGGTGGCAACGAGAGATTTCACATATCAGATTCCCTTAAAAATCAAAAGTACTGATTTTTGCTCTGATGTAAAAGCTTTTCATCAAAATACCACATCTGAAAGGATTAAGCTGAGAATGTTTCTTTCGTGTACAAAAACTGAATTTCTAATTTTGTAAGGAGCAAATACGAAATTCAGCCTTTGTTTTGTATGGGAATTTAAAGCAAAACCAAATCAACCTTTTATCTCTCTTTTAAGATATTTCTGTACCAAATACAGAGTAAAAAAATCTATTGAGTGTCTAATCTATATGAAATTAACTATATGACACAATATTTGGGGTGCTTCAACAATCTCTCGTCACCTTTCAAGGTGAGTTTTAAAGATGCCAACATTTTTCAGCTTTTTTTAATGACAATGGCAATTAGTTCATGAAGAGGGGGGGCCCATTGTCCTCACACTTCTGGAAGCAATTTGGTTTTCTTTACATAATAATCTTTCGGTTTCTCGGTTGTGAACCATGTAAGTGAATATTTTGTCAAATATTCATTGACAAATGTGGTTGTTGATTATTATATTGTTTATACCATAAATATGCAAGATTCATTTTGAAAGCACTTTTAGTATTTTTAAGGTCTCTTGAAAGTGGGAGTCCGGAATTGAGCCATGTAATTTATTTGGTGATAATCTTTCCGCCCGTTTTTTGAATCTTATACAGCTTTTCTAAATAAGAATGGGGAGTGTTGCCCCAAGCCAATATACCTACATGTAGATGTATGGGGAAATAGTTTGTACGTACATACTATATAAGACACGCTTTGGAATAAAATATGTCAACTTTGTAATATACCCACATATACCTAGGGTATTTGACACAGCTTCTATATGAAAAGATGCAAAAATGTTTAATGCCGACCACGTAGTGCCACGCTCGTTGGTCTGCACTAAAAGCGTTAAGTGTCAAGCACACGTCGTCGGCTGAATGCAACGTAAGTGACCTTTTTGGTCGAATTTGAGTTTTTGGTGAATTTGAAAGAGGGGGTATTCGCGCATAATTTAAACTCTGTGTGGAGATATGTAAGTGATTAAAAAATGAAAACGAAGATGACGTATGTGTCAATTCGCTTTTTTTCCGCTTAATGCAAGACCAACGTAAGTGGGCCCTTATGTTGGTCTTGCATTTATTTAACATTTCTGTTCCTTTTCAGCCAAGACCACACGTAAATGGCACTTGTACGTTGGTCTTGCATTAAACTTTGCCCTTTTCAGTGCAAGACCCAACGGAAGCGGCACTTACGTTGGTCTTAACATTAAATTTTTTTTCAGTGCAAGACCACGCAAGTTGCACTTACGTTGGTCTTCAGAAACATTTTTTGCACCTTTTACTTACTTACTTACTTGCACCAGATGGGGTGCTCGCCACATACTTTAGATCGACGACTTGCCCGTTCTACTCGTGTGGCAATATGCTTTCCTGTAGGGAACGATCAACCCATACCAGAACCTTGATTCAGCATAAAGGCCGCCTACCGGTTATCACAGATTCTTCGTCCAACACCAACGGACAACTTATACTTCCCTTCCTAGCAGGAATTGCTCCACCAGACATCCGCGTAGTGTAGCGAGCATGCAAGAGCCGTAGCTGCCAGTATCTAATGTGAAGCACTCTGTGTCTGGACAAGCCTGCTGCCACCGCTTAATGCCAGAGAGAGAGAGTTTCTAAGAAAGTCCAACCTCTTGAATCATACTCTAATGAGTTTAACACTGGTGAGCATCTTCCACCTGGAGCTGACTCCTCATGGCTGAATGGCGAATGCCTCAAACAGATTGAGAAACTAAATTGGCCCTCTAAGGTTTCCTGCAGAAGTGTGGCTACCTTGAAGCAGATCATTACACTACCTGTGGTTTTGGAGCGTCACCACTAGACTAGTGGAACTCTCTTGATCTGGCCACTGTTGGAGTGACAATGCACAGACAGGACCTTGCGGAATTACCCAAAGAGGGAAGCAGCCAGACATTGCAACCATCTCTGGCTGCATCATATTTTTTAGAACCACTGTGTTTGGACACGATAAGAAGGAGGCCACCACTGCCATTTAGTCAATGTTTTAGTCCATGGAATCAATATTGTAATTATAATAACAAGTTAACACTGTAGACTTAGGTAGCAATTACCATCCACTTCCATAGAAGTCAATGTTTGTGGTCGTGGAATCATCTTCTCTGATGGAATCAATGTCCGATCAACTTGTTTAGCTATGTTTATCTTTTATTTGGAATATTTGGGGAAATGGGGATTCTAAGTCGTTATTCAGTCATAACCATTACAACAAAGCATTAATTTTAGAGTGGTTTTTCTCTTTTGTTTTCCCGCGTGAAATTATATTCGCGAAGCACGCTTACCTCAAATTAAATTCAATGCGTGCATTATGACCCAAATAAATATGCATGCCGTGCATTAATGACCGATTTGAATATACATGCGTGCATATCAGGGGGCATTATCAAGCGTGCATTATTAAACAATAGCTGCATTGACTCCCCCCTCAAGTGAAAGCGCTTGAACAGTTCACTTGTCATGGTAAGGCAATAATACGAAGGCCAGAACGTTATTACCACAACCTCCAGGAGTGGCTTTACGAACGGGGAAAGCATCAGGATTTGACACTCACTACAGAGGCTATACCTTGAAATAGAAATCTTATTTTTATGGTTGTCTTTTTTTTTTTTAAAAAAACAAGCAGCTATGGCGGCAGTAAGTCCTACCCAATGTCTATTTAAAAATCTGCGGTGTTAAATGACCCCGATTTGACTATACAAATTGATGCGATATCAAGAACTTAATGAATAATTATCAGTATGAAATCGACTGCGCTTATTAATCCAAATCGGATTGGTGAAGTAATTGGACTAAGCATAATCGCTACGTTCCATTGTAATCATGGCCACTATGAAAAGCTAACCTATTGTTAAGCTGGTAACTCATCGAAGTTTCAATCAATACTACAGTGTATAACTGTCACACCCTCTCCCAATGCTTGCTGCTTTATGTTAGTCAACCAGTATTGTGGAAAGTTGTAGAAATACAATATTTCGGTTCAAAATTCATCCAAAAATATTCAGAAAAAGAGTTATTAATAGTGTATTTATGTTTTGATGGTGTATAAAATAATGCTCATGTGGTTTATGACAGATAAGGCATGAGTGGAGTGCATTCGGGGATATAATTGCATGGTGGACGCATTCATAAAGTAATATATGGATAAGCGCTCATGCTCACAGTGGCCCCGCTAAGCATATGTTTAAATTTATTAATGCCGTCCAAGAATGCAATTATATCCCCGAATGGGGGCCCAACCATCCCCATTATGTCCTATCCTATACATAATATTTTTTTCTTATTTTAATAGTGCATTCTTTCTGATAAAACGATTACCATTTCCATATAAAATTACTAACATAAACGTAACCATCACCTATTTCGGTCCTTCTGAAAGTTCCAAGAGGCACAAATAAAAGCCCGGTTTTCTTCTAGCGTCAACAACCTTTACTGCATCCTGCTTAATACCGTCTTGGTAAAAAACGTTTTGTAAACGTATTTGGAACTCATAGAACTGTGCTTAATTTGCGGCAAAGGTTTGAGTCAAAACTTGACGTTCTGTAACACGTTTTTAAAGTTTATTAAAGACCGAAGACGTAGCGCGACCTAATAAATACGTTTGTGAGCGTTTATTAAAGACGAAGACCTAGCGGAACGATAAAAACGTTTTGGAAACGTTATAACGACGAAAGAGTAGCGGACCTACATTAAAACGTTTGTGAACGTTCTGAAAAACGTTTTGTGTTTGCTGGGTTATTATCACGCATGCAAAAAACGCCTTTCAGATTGAAAACACAATATGCGAAGGCGCCCTATTAGCATGCCATAATTCACGATTTTTCAGACCAAAAATTAATGTAGCCTACATCAAGATTTAATCTGTAGCATTTTTCGACGATGTTAAATTTTCATGGGCCTAAATTTTTTGTAGTTCGTGACTATGACTTCGCCCATTTTGGTACGTTTTTTCGGCGTGTTTAGCTTTCATTTTCTCGCACGGAGTTCACATATTCTACCATTTCTACTGGAAATCAAAGTTAAGTATCTATATACGTTGTAAGTTACATAAATTGAACAAAAAAATTTCAAACATTCATTTAAAAGTTTGTCTTTCGAGACTCGCACCTTTTCGCAAATCTGAGCGCTTTTATTTAAAATTTTTGACACCAATCGGGGGTCGCGTCGTGTAAAAATACCGGAAGTCATGCCACTGGCATTCCTACTGTACGTACACTTCCCATTGTAAAACGGATCTATGGCTAATGCGGCAATTTTGTGGATCGGTAATTGCATTGTGCTAATAGAAGGTTATTTTGAATCAATCCCACAATGCATTACAAATGCCTATACTGTACTGTACTATAGATACGCATGCAGTACTTTAGGGTAACAAAGTGTTCGAGAAGTTTAAGAACCAATAGACATTTTCATGATCAGCAAAAAATCCCTAATACTAGCACTTTGTGGGCTAAAATGAGTATAAAAGTCAAGGTTTATGTGTTAGGAATCGGAAGTTTTGGGGGTCACATGACCTCATGGAAGTGAAATTTCCCCAAAGCGAGTGCATTGGGGATGGACTCAATATCAAACCCCTGGTGCTAACTCCGAGTCACGACCACAAGGTTCACGCACTTTTCAATACAGCACACATTGACAACGCAACAAATAAAATACAACAAAATTAAAATTAAAAAAAAATCAAAAATCCAGCAAAAAAAACAGCATCTAGAAAAACACATTCCAAAGAAAACAATTCAAAAAAAAAGGAAATCCAATATAGGATACATTGTTTGAAGAAAGATCCATAAAAATACAAAAAGGTAAAACAAATTCCAGGTGATATTCTAGAGATCGGAATCATGTACAGGTACGCACCACACTCTGTGTTGTTCCATTCACGAATTTCATTTTTTTTTTTTTTTTTAATATCGTTGCTATGAGGCACACGACGCTTTTTGCAAATTAAAATATGTGGGATATTATGATTTTTCTCCGATACGGTAAATTAAGCGTGAAAAATGGGTATTTATATGAATTAATAAGTAATTAAGCCTTATAACTGCAATAAGGAGGCTTGTGGCTACTTGTAGAGCTATCATGCGGGAGCTAAAATTTGATGTGCGAATTACTGGACACAATTGTTACACGTGTGTACCTTGTCAACGGGTAAATTAAGTCAAAGTCGAAGTATTAACATTTGATATTAGCGCACACGTATCCATCTTGTGTATAAATTACTTTCGACTGGTTCAAGACCACAAGGACAAGTGAACCATTTCGGAGTGGCGCTCGTTTAATCCGTAACGGCAAATTAACTAACTATCTATGTATCATGTGTGTATCTCCGTTAACAACGGAATAAGAGGCATGATGCAGAGTTGGTGTGAAGCGTTTAGTGTAATTATACCTCCGCAACTATATACACTCTGCAGTGTATTATGCTCCGACAACCGTGACACTCTAAACAGAAACTTATATCAAAAGATATATCCATTAATTATTACGTATTATGAGATTAACCCAACTCAGTAAAGTTGACTAATGAGAATTACTTGTTTGGTAAGAGTTAATATACATAACGGAAAAAAAGTTACAACCTAAAAATATACTTCAGTATCGTACTAGAACAGGAATGTTCAGAACCTATGATTACAGCTTGCTTACTTATGACTACAGCTAGAACCCCCCCCCCCCCCCCCCCCCAAAAAACCACTGCATTTCTAACAGTGGGGAACCTTCTACCTATGTGTGTGACCTTTGAACAAGATTATGTTCTGTGCTCAGGTCAAGAGTACTCTTGGCCAAAATTGGTGGTTAGGGCATTTTACACAAATCGACCGATAGATGACCTTTGACCTTTAGGTAACTATGAAACCCTAAACAAACGTTAGACGGTCCTTCCATACCTTCATGCAAAATATTAGCCCCATATGTCAAAGCATAACGACGAAACACATAACCGGGCGCGAAACAGACAGGACGCAGATCTATTTTTGTTTAGTCGTATAGAGCTTTCGTGCATCATTTAAAGATGACGCAGTATTAAACAATGTATTGTTGGACTCGTAGAATGGAGGACACGGAAAACAAAATCTCAAATATTGAGAACAAAAACAGGAACTGGATTGGTTTATATAGTTTCCAAGTGTAAGTGATCGCCATTATAGTAAAGTGACTAGCAGATTTATCCAATCAGTTGGGAATTCTGAGAAAGCAAAAACCTTAGGAATAAAAAGAACAAATGGCAAATTGAGAGTCCCTATTTATGCATTTGCCTTTCTCAAATAGTGGCGAACTATTGAAAAGGGTTGCCATGGACATGTACGACCCTTTAGAGAGAAATAATTCAGGAAATATACTAATCATATGTTATTATGCGACAAGATACCCTAAGCATATTCTTCGAGATCGATTGATGAAGCTGAAAATAGGCTATATAGCCAGTATTCAATAGCCAGCATGTTGGTGGACAACATTGTTGAACTGTCTCGGACTAATCCGTTTATCGAGGGTTCGAGCAAAGAGGTTCTATATTAGATAGAGAGGCAAAACGTTACGTAATCTTTAGAAATTCATCGTCTCAGATGTTTGACGACACAAAGAAAACACAGAGGTACCAACAATAGAAAGCAATGGCTGAATCCGCTTCTTCCACATACTGTGGGGTGTGGGTGCCGCTTTGCATATGATACACTAATCGGTAGTGAACAAATTGATGTATGTGTTAAGGTTGTCCAGGTTTGTAATAATTAGTGCACCTAGTTCATTGTGCTCAGATACGCATTTTTTATCATAATGAAATGCGCGCTTAGGTGAAAAGATGTATTCATTGAGGCGGTTTAGTAAATCAAGACGACTGACGTGTCATTTCATTCGTTGTGTGGCCATGGGTAGGACCAAAATTTAACCACCAATTGCACCCAACATCCAACAACTGATATTTTGGCGGATTGTTTGCTAGCGAATTGGACATATGTGTGTATACAAGCCACCCAAAACGAAATTATTCGTTGAATATATTCAAAAATGTCAGCGCCCAGAACGGCGACTGGTTTTGAATGGGCTACACCCCCTTGGTTTCGAGTTTGGCCAGTTTAAGTTTCTCTGAGAATTCTCTGAGAATATCTTCACTAACAAAATCAACTATAGGACCGATTCATTATGGACGGAAGCCACCAGAAATGTTGGGGACAAGATGCATACATACATTCCAGGACTACAATACATTAAGCTGTTCAATCCGATCATGTTAGCGATTGCAAGGGATCAGTGGACAGGTGAATGTATTGTAGTACTGGATGCGTTATACAGCCATGATTTAGGAAGTTTGTTGATGAAGATCTGCTGCAAACTGGGCTAAGAGTTGCCATATCACCACTATAATACTGATAATATTTGACTTATCGACAAGATTGGTAATCCATCAGCGTGTGTTTCGTTGTTTGTTGTTTGTGTTTGTTTGTGTGTAGTGTCTTGGTACATAATTAACTTTACAACAAACTTTGTATTTTGTCAACAAACATAGACCGTCAGCCCAGAGGTTATGAGCAAACGAACGATCAGTGGGGGTCCCGGTGGTAAAAAATATTGAACATTTTAAATTCAGAGAAAAAATATAACTTCGCAAATATGAATGTCTGACGGAGGCCCGCTGCTGCGTGTGGCCATGGGGGAGGGGGGGGTGGGTAAAGTGACTATGGGGGTCTCAAATGCTAAACTGCTCTACATCTAATGTAATATAGCTAAATTTTCCTTAGTAACCAGGAAGTAAAAAGGTTCAATTGGATCACATGGCGTGTGGTTGCTTCCTTTCCAAGGACATTTGGGGGAAAAGGGAAATCGGCTAAAGGTCATTTGTTGATCCAGAAAGGTCAACGTTGTAATACCAAGATTACACAGATGATTTGTAATAAAAAATAATAAGATATTATTTTTTTCCTCATTTAAAGGTTGTTATTTGGAATTATTACAATTTAATTCTGTGCATAATACAATTTATGACTACAGTGGGGATGGGCTCATTTTCTCCAACAGGGCCTCGATCAGTAGGCTGACAGGATTGTTGGACTCAGGGCAGTAGTGGCATTTGAATCCTCCTTCCACTGTGGTCTCCAATGTTGGTACTCTTTTTATGTGCGATATCATTGTAATTTGAAAGTCTTTTAATATACAATTTCTGCTTGGTCTTTTGACCACAGAGGCTTTTTTAATAAACTATAATGCACTTTTACTTTACTAATGCTAATTTATTATGGACGGTAGTAACAGATCGATTTCTTGTGGAGGCGGTGTCACCTCTGTACGTGAATTTGGTTGCCGATCCATATATTGTACCCGTCCTCGGAGATTTTCTCCGATAACTTCGGTTTTCTTCTAAAATCGGAGTTGTTTGGCACAACTTTTGATCACTCTTCATTGGTTGTCTGTTAAGGAACGTATCAGTTACAAAATTCCTCTTTATGTGTATAAGTCTCTTCACGCACAGGCTCCATCATACCTTACTGATGGTCTAAATTTGTATAATATGTTGGATAATAATTCTGATGTTGTGTCATGTTGTATATTAATTTCGTATTGTAAGTATTTGTTGTAATTAGGTGCTGTGTTCTCTGTAGAGCGCCATATAATGCATTATTATTATTATTTCAGATGATATAAAAATCTCAACTTTTTAGGCCACTCTGGGGGACGAGGCTGTGGATTACGATATATCCCTTTATATATTTTTGTCATAATTGGTTTAGTTGGCCTTGGCAACATAGGTAAAGACACAAATATCAGCTCAGTATAATTATTTTTAACAAAGATATTTGTGTGTAAATTGGCGTCCATATTGGAATAAAATGGCTGCAAAAGATATAATTAAAAAGTAATATTATATTTGGATTCCTTGACCATGAGAACATAAGAATATACCCAAAAATCACAATGATAATTATCATTATTTTGTGCTAAGCTATAACACACATACCAGTTTTAGTGTACATTGGCGCCATGTTGGAACACAAATGATTGACACGAGATCTTTAAAAATTAGTGTCATATTTAGATTCCTTACCCCTGAAAACAAGCATAGGCACAGAAATCAAGCTCGTGTCAGTACTATTAACCGAAATATGAGACATTGAAACTAAAATGCCGGCCATTTTGAAAAAAATGGCCATAATGGCCGCCACAGGTCAAATCCAGCTGGGGTCCCGTTTTGAAATAATTAGTTATATAGTCCATATTAAGTGTGTGCCAAGTGTTATATTTCTATCACAGAAGTGCACGATTTTTTGCTTATCCTCTGGACTAGTATCCCTACGATATTCTCTCATTGTTGGACCACCCTTTCCCCTCAGAAAAATGGGAAGTCACCACATCAGCGGGGTTATAGGGTAGGCCGTCATCAAAAGTCGATGAGTAGGGGGTGGTTACCTTCCAGATATAATTATTCAGTACTTTTAAAGATATTTTGGTCTATAGTATATTTTACTAACAAAATACTCTGGAAGTACCGATCAAATTGAACAAGGAAATACGAAAAAACGAAAATACAATACAGGAATACTAGACATCTAATATCAAGTTGTTCTTTCTTTTCAGATTGAAACATCTGCTGACTTAAAGCATGGCGTCAAAGGTCAAGAGAGCTTTGGAAGACGTGAAGTTAGACATTGATGCCGCGATTCATTTTCTTAAAATTTGCGACAAGAGTGATACACTTACGGAAGTATTCCGTGCTTTTAATACAATAAGCGAAGCTGGAAAATTCGGCCGGAGTCCATGCGAAGATCAGTATGCTCTTGGGAAATACTTAACAGAAAATGGCTATGCACAGATATTTGCTAAAATATGGAACGTCTTAAGTGGCTTTCTAGAAAAGGAAATGCAGGAAGATGGTTGTTTGATTGTCTTGTGTCTGATGCTAAAAACGAGTTTGAATTTGATGGAAGTATGTCCTGTAGACTTTGCCGAAGAATTAGGAAAGCAAGGTTGTATTTCTTTGTTGTTAGAAGGTCTTGAAAATGTCAAAGACTTTAATTATGAAACACCTGACGACCATACGCAATATACATTATGTGATGCTGTTAGTCACATGATCGGCATACTGAATAAGTCAGTACGCTTTTGTAGTAGGAATCGCATGCTCCTTCGCAATGAAAATGGAGTTGCCATTCTTAAAGAGTACATGACAATAGGATTCCAAAGCATAGAAATAGCATCACTCTTGACTCTGGCTTACGTAGTGGACGAAAGAGAAAGCATGATTCTTGCAGCGTCTGATGGCGGAGTTGACATTCTTCTCGATTTACTGAAGTCTGCAGTTCTTTCAAATCAGCACAAAGTCATAGTGGATTCAGTGGGTTATTCAACATTTGAGCTACTGGATGGCTTGAATCATATAGCTGTAAATGATGATAACAAGGTATTGATTCAGAAGCACGATGGTATCCCTGTAATCATAAGAATGTTGGAAGACGAATTTTCAGAAGATGAAAAACGGGTTGCAGTGGAAGCTCTATGGAATCTCTCTTTCATCGAATCAATAAGACATTCTAGTTTATTGCAAGACATGATTCCAAGTAAGTATTAACTTCCTTGAGGAATAAACAAAGGATATTTGTAAAAGAAAAGAAAACAATTTGGAAGAACTTCACTATTTTATGATTTATTGATTTGTTATGACGTCTCGTAGGCGTCAAAGTTCAGAAATACCTTTCAAACACAAATAAATGAGCCTTGTGCAAAAGTGATCTGAATTTTATATAATATAACAGATTTAATGATTTGAATCAGATCTATTTGTTTCAAGAATTTGGTATGTCCAAAACAACATTACATACATAGTAAAATTACACACAATTTAACAGATTGATACCTAGTGTCCAAAAGAAGCGTTGCAGTTCAACGATGATATGTCCTCACAGCGAAGACTCCAAAATGACAGCGCATAAGTTCACCTAAAATTCCTCAGGTAATATATTCCAAGGGAATCTTCTCAGTCCTGAAAGTAATTTTGTCAAGCAGTTCAAGACGACAAGGTTAAATAAGTCCCTTGACGACACTAATATTCCACAGTATATCAGTCCAAGATAACCACCACGATTTCTGTCTGTCCACAATTTGGAATCCTAACTTGATTCCCAGCACTTTTGGCTTCAAAGACGACAGTAGAATAATTACAGCAACTTCGGCTCACATGGAATTATAAATCCTGGCACTATGGTAAATACAGGTCTGCTACTCATTGCAGATTAGAACTAGTTATAACTTCTAGCTACTTGTTACTAGAAGATGCTGGTAAATCTAACCTCACCAAATTCTCCATTATTGACTTCACAAAGTTCCCAAGTCTTAAAATACACATTACCACAGCATAATGCATAAACATATGCACTAGCTGACCAATTGGAATTCACATAAATTACATCATCTAAATTACATCACTTCACATACCTCCATGGGGGAATCCCCTGATCATGCAGGATGTTCTGATCTTAAAGCAAAAAACAAGTTGACTCAGTTTCTAAGTTTACATCTTGGGAAATTCCCATTTCTCCTATTGTGCAATCTATCTAACAGGTGGACTTTGCACAAACAACACTAGGGAATTCCCCGTTTCCTGTGAGAAATCTTTTCTCAAATAAAATTGAGAAAATAATACTTTTAATCAAAATTTTTAGGGTAATATAACAGAATCTAATTTTTTACCTGCTGGCTAAGCCTACCTTTTTAAAATATATGTTGAAAAAAAATATGTTATAAGATGAGATAAGACAACCTTGTAAGAGTGCCAAGGCAAATACTTCTGAAAGATCAAAATACCGTATATTACGACGTTATAAATAAAATATTACATTCATTTTGACGAAACAATGACAGTCATAACCCTGCTTAATGCTCCTCAATATGTTTTTAAAAATACATTTTAAATAAGCTACTCTGTTGAAGATTGCAGTCGTGAACTAGGGAAGAGAATAATATGCTCATAATGACGGCAAGGGGCCAGGAATTTGACTTTTGAACATTCGATTTTTTCGAATGAAAGTGCTATAGGAAAAATCAGAAATGATCAGTCGAGTGAATTTTCCCAATATGAATCTAATTTTATTTTCTTGTCTACGAAATATACCGGTTTTTAAAGATGGGCGGAAAGAGGGTTTCGAAAATGTCAAGTTTTAAAAACAGAATACATATTTCCATAGCCCAAAGATCATTGTCTGTATGCATCAAAGTGTTGTTTAGGAATTACATATATTTAATGTTAAAATTTACTATTATTTAATTTAATGCACACGAAATAAAAAGTTTTACATAATCATTGCTAAATCGATTGTATTGTGTATGTTTCCTCTCAGCTCTGGAAAAGTTAGCGAAGTCAGGCAACGAGAATCTCCGAGCAGCCTGTGCTTCTACTCTTTTTGAAATCAAAGGAGAACAAACCTACCAGCCTTCACCTGGCAGGTATTACCTCAAGAAATTACTTGCAAACTACAAGGAAGTCATTGCAGAACCTGTACAGGCAACACACCATTATATCTAGCTTACAATGGTATTATAAAATGAAGGTACTAATGATCAGACCGGATTAATCGAGGCAGTTTACAGAGTGTGGATGGATATTAACGTTTGAGTAAGTGTCTGCGTTCAAACTATAGTAAAATCATGAATAATAATAATAATAATAATACATTTAAGAAGAAATAAAGAAATGAAGGAAGGAAGAAAAATGGAAGAAAAAAAGAAAGCAGGAAAGAAAAAGAAAAAAAAGAAGAAAGGAAGGAAGAACATGAAGAAAGAAAGAAGAAAAAGAAAGAAAGTAAAAAGGAAGGTACAACAATGGAAGAAAGAAAGACAGAAAGAAGAATAAATTGGATTATTTCGGAAAAGCATTTGAAGATATTTGGATCTATATTAAAGATTTTAGATAATTTAACCAATTGCTTTTGCCTTTTTGATTGGTCTTCAAGAATGTTTCCATCCAAATTGTTCATCTTTTTAGGAGGCGACATCCTAGACACAAAGCTTGTACCATAGAGAACTCAAGGGCCATTCTAATATGCGTGTCTGAAAAATAACAAGCTCAGTTTAAGCTGCAGAACAGGTAAAAATATTATTTCAACGTCGATTTACAATGAAAGTAATTTGTTATCGACTTGTCCTTGATCTCAATGTAGGCTGTAGCGATACTGTGAGATAATTTAAGCAAAAAATTGTTTGCCATGACACAAATCTTTTCCCAAATTAATATGTGATTAGTCAAAGTGGAATTACCCCAATTCTCCAAAATACGCGTTGTTGCCATAGAGCCGGGAAATATGAATGAGATACTTTTTATGATAACACACCCTGCCTGCCTGCCTGTTTGCTTGCGGCATCCAAGATAGTCTGCCCAATTTCACACCGGCGTGTGTCACACACCAGAATTTTGTGTCAAGCTCAGTTTGCTTACATCATAAATGATGGGTACATACTCCTAATTCCCGAAAAAATTAATACAATTTTGATGTAAAATTAACAAATAGAGGCATTTTTAAATTTTTGCTTTTTGACATAACGAAGAAAACGTCGGAATTTTTTCGCCACGGCTTCATCGATCAAAAGCGCCCAACTCGTGACGCAATTGATGACCAAAACATCGTGTGACTCTATTGTTATTGCTGACACTGTAATATTATGGCTAATGCAGTATTAATAAAATTAAGAAAAAAAAGTTACAGAATGACATGTTTGTTTTCATTTCGTTGTGTTTAATTTATTATTGAAGGTGGCCACATGCGAATGAATGGTCCACAACGACGTAATTATGGATGGTCATCACTTTGACGTCACCATTTGCCTGCGTTGTGGATTTGTCGGAATCCTTTTCGAGTAAGCTTGGGCGGGAATAAAAGGGCAAAATACGCAACAAATGGCGGACAATTTGCAACTTAGTTGATTTATATTTAAGGTCTCACGTTACTTAAGCTTTCCATCCATACCAAATTTTCCAAATATTCAGAATCATGACATTTTCCTTTAAAGAAAGTCAAAATGGCAAAGATGTGGCCCTGGTTTCAATGGTGTATATGTTTTTACATTAATAACTTTAATATTTATGAGATTGATGGAGATAAAACGAGAGAAAAGACTTTTTTAAAGCACTTTTTTCTGACCTCGGAATTCAGCTCCCGGCGAATTAGGCGGATATGGGCGTTGTTTAATGACAGGACGTCACGGGGGTTTCTCATCCCAGGGCAACCGCCATTTTTGGACGATTGCGTCAAATCATTTGTGTCTTGCATCCAATGCCATCCTGCCATTTTTCTGCGCTATCTCATACGTCATTGGACTCAGTAGAAATATGCAGAACTGGTTCCTGTGTGCCACTGCATTATGGGGTGCCGTTTTATGTCCCTTAGCTGTCGAAGCTCTGTATATTCGCAACCTGCCGAATCTCCAAACTGAGTGTGATGATGACGGAAAATTTGATACGGGAATCGGCAGCTGTCCCAGTCGGGTAGGCCTGGCCAGATCCATGGCAAAACTAGTAACCACCGTGACGTCATCGCGAAACCGTGTTGCCAAACTCTGTTTAAAAAGTTTCTCATTGTGGCTCTTGGGTGGTGATGTTTCAATCTCCTCTCTCACAGTGCACCACTATTTTTTGAACACAAGTGCAATTTACAATGCATCACCAAATTTTCCCTTCAAATTGAAACAAATACAGGGTGAAGTCCAAAGATTTACACTCGTTTGTTTGAATTGTTCTAAGCAGTGAAAAACCTACCAAAGATAACGACTATCACATATCAAACTAGATTATTTCACCTACTAGAGAAATTTTGAATTTTGATTTTTGAACCTTGCATTGCGAAGTTATGCTAACTTAAAGATAGGTACCCATTTTTCACTCTGTCCACGGAATCACTGTTGTGGAATTTGGCCAAAGGGACTTTGGACAAGTCTACACAAGTACATCATGGCATTCTTTGCTTGCTGTGATACCTTTGTGCAAATCTTCATCAAGAAAATGTCAAACTATTTCATTATTCTGAAATCAATAAAAAAAAAAATCATGGAATCTTACACCTAAATTTTGAAGCATTACTTCAATAAATGTTCGAAAATTTTCACATATCTTTTCGCCGAAACTGAATGCAAATATGTAGGCAATCCTGTGCAATACAGCCGGTTGACACACATTTTCCGCCAACTCCTTCATAACCTGATGGAGGGAAGGGGGAGTTACTTTGGGGAAATCAATATTGAAACATTACAAGCATTCAACGTCCATCTTCCTTTTCCTTTGCATCTCAATCTTTTCCTCTCCCTTCCCCCTTTTTCCACTTTCCTGCTTTAAGCTTTTTTCTGGTCAGGCCCATGGAGGAGGGGACAATGCGTCCCCTTCCCCCTCCTGCCCTATTACGCTACTTTCATTAACTATTGTTAAGAAATATTATCAATAACAGTTGCTACGGATTATGAACCGGTTACTTTAGAACAAAATACAAAAGTTATTAAGCATTTAGATGACAGTAACTCAATGGCTTTTGCTGCTGTGGACGTGAAGAATTTTACAACCGTGGTCAATATGGTTTTTGGCGGTTTTCCGTCAATTTACCATATCTGCAATATGCGAAAAGTTAAACTTTCGATTTTTTTACCAATGATAGTAGATATAATAACCTATTGTTTTCGTGTATAAAAACAATTTCTGAACTTGTTAAATATTTTTAATATTTTTCTGAAATCGAGTGTAAATCTTTTTGACTCACCCTGTATAGTGCCCATTTTGACTACAATTTGCTGTGTATAACAATGAATTCAAATGTTTCTTGTCACACCTTAGTTATAGTAGATTCACGGTCTCAGTGCATCATTCGCTTCGGTATAAGCAGGGGTATTTGACATAGAGGGGAATGTTCAAATCCCAAAAGTTATTTTGAATCAACCGTTTATGAGAATAGTGTATCACCATTCTTTTCTACGGCCAGAGAATACAATCACTCTGTGCATGATTTTATACGACAAAGGGTGAGGCTTTCTCAAGACTGTAGCCATAAAACGTAAATTGATTCGCGTGAAAATTGAAAAGAACATAAAAAGATGTCGATCATCGAATCAGTAACCTTGCATAGGTGTTAAGGGCAATAAGATATTTGAAGCTAATGTTTGTACAAAAACATGAACATAGGCCTGTTATGATGTTAAGCATTGCAAACGCAACCTGTAATGGATATTGAAAACTCATATTAAAGCAATAATCGCACATTTTTGAAGAGCGCCCCCAATTTTCAAAAGTTGCTACTTTGGCACAGTTACATTGGTAATTGTCTAGGAAACTATACCTGCGAACGAGAATGCTAAGAAATGCGTATTTATCATAAAATAAGCGATTTTGTAATTTGAATTGGGATCCCAGATTGGACTTAACGGCCGAGCTGGAAATGCTACGTTTATGTCGGTCCATGATGAATAGTGCCACCTCGAGAAGATAACCTCTAACTTGACTTGCCTGAACCAATAAAACAACTAATGGATGAGCGTAGACACGTACATGGCGATATTTCCCGGCTATTTCACATTGGAAGGCCGTTTCCAGCAGCCGTTGAATTATTATCGGGATCCCCGATAATAATTATTTTAATTACAAAATTCCTTCGTTTGTAACACACAGATATTTTCGAGATTAACCATTCACAGATATAGTTTACTAGCCAGTTACCAATGCAACCATGTAAAAATTTCAATTTGTTTGAAAAATTGGGGGCGGTCTTCAAAAACATGTGCTAATATTGCTTTAAGAGAACGATAACAATAACATTTGTGAAATACCGATTGAGCAGATTGTGATTAAGTTAGCAGTGACCCCACATCCAATGAAGAAGAATAGAGGAGATACTGCTACTGTAATTTCAAGTACCATATTGGGATAAACATTCTTTTTTTCTTCATGGCCTGCATTAAAGATGCCGTCTTCCACGCTACATCATGAATGTTATTCACTGACAACACAAATTTTGACTCCTCTCAGAGGAGATGCAATAGTCTAATCGGCCCATCTGACCTTGGTATGCTACGGCGTAACCTGAAGGGTTGCTTCAACATAAATAACGCGATTTCGATAATTCTGGCACTGCTGTGCTACAATAAGCAACAGCAATGTTCAATCCCGATTGACTCCGTGTCCCTCCAGAATCATTTAATTTTATTGTGCTGAGATGGTGTCACGGAGGTCAATCGGGCTATAAACAACAATAGTGCCTGAATTATCGAACTCGTCATAAGATACTGATATTTCTTGCTTTGTAAGACCATTATTGAGTATGCACTCCAGCGTATGCGGACCCCTACGAGACCAAAATATTAAACTCACTTGGAAATGGTGCACGGGGCAGCAAGGTTGCTGGTAACAACTATGCCGACTACGCTAAGCGTCACGGACATGATTGATGACCTGGGATGGGATTAAACTGCAACATCGTCGGGAGGCCGCAAGACTTGTCCTTATGAAACAACAGCCAAATGGGGGAATTCTGCTATCCAATCAGCACGACGCCAGCTCCCAGAAAGCCAGGACGTTCAAAAAACAGGAAATAACCAGCAACTTAGTAAAACCTACTGCAGAACAAATGCCTTCGGAATTCCCCTTTTCTTATACGTAAGTCCCAGTGTTGGGAACAAACTCCATGACTTTCCCAATAATATTGTTGACAGCCCACCCATAGATCTTTCCAAATTTCAAGTCTTGACCACATCCGTCAAAGGAGTCATACCAGTCATGACCTTTTTTACCCACACCGTGGCTTAAATGGACTGGGCCAGTCTATCGCCTATGTAACGCCGAAGATGACGATGAGACGAATATACATAGTATTGGTCGTGGACATCTGGGAGTTATGCTAAGCATAATCAACATTATGGCTTTAATGTGGTCATTAACAGATGGGACGTTATTGCAAAAAAACATGGAATACTGTCCCTGTTACCTACTCAACGTTGGCGATCTCAAAATACCTCTGAAATGTAAGAGAATCCTGGTTTCACTATCAAACAACTTGACGATCTATATAATGCGATGACATATTGTGAAAAAAAACTTAAAAGAATTAGGAATTAAAATTTTGAAGAAACTTACGACTACAACCATTCTGCAGAGAAAGGTGTTCTCTGTGAAAAAGGATGGATTTTACGTTTTAAAGAAATTTTGAGATGAACTATTTCAAAAGGTAATTATTATTAAGGAACACGTACAACTCGATGGCGATTGCTTTGAATTTGCTCGTCGTCTGCAGTCGACAAAGTTGCTCTTTGGAATGGCCATGCTATGCTGGAAAGGGCAAAGGTATTGACATTTATGGTTTTGCCATAACTCCACATCTGTTAATGACAACATGGCATGTTAAAGACATAATGTGGAGTTATGCTTAGCAGGAACTAGACCTCTTGTAGCATGAATGCAATTCTTACCGAGCTATGTTGGGGCAGTATAACTATTAACACTTTATTTACCTTCACCATGTCGAAGCAACAGACGCCTACAAGAAAAAGAGAGGGTGTGTGCCTTCCTTTGTCATGGAAGCCGATTATGAGCCTGATGGATGGCTGGAATATTCTTATGGGAATGGACCGCTACCATGAGTTCTATTCCGAAAACCTAATCAACACCAATATGGGGAATGCTTTCAGCCAATAGGATGCATCCATACGGAGTTACTGCTGATGGTAGCCTTAAGTAGTTTTTGAACAAATATATTTTGTCTCTTCTTCATATTTTGATATCGTTTGTCTTCAAGAATTATGGCAGTAAAAGATAATTCGGAAAGGAAATGAATTGTATGTAGAATGTGGAGAAAGCGCCACATGTTGACGAGAATGTAGAGAAGGATCTTCACGTGTTCCTTGATGCTAGTTGAAGAATTTGAGATATAGGGCGGTTTCACGGGAGGTCAATAGGTTAACTTGGCCAGACCTGCCTCCAGAACAACCCAAGCATGCAGAGAATACAAAGGAATCACCTGCAAAAGAAAACTGAAATGTTCAGGTGAACTAGGTGCATGCATTGTATTCTTTGCATGCTTGGATGATCTGGAGGGCAAACAAAACTCAATTCAATATAATTTGCCTTCCGTGAAAGGACCCTATATGCGGATATGATTGGAGCATTTTAAAGGTTGACAGCTATATACCTTAATTTCCCCCTAATTTTTTTGCCTTGGGTGTGGCCAGGTAGCAATATGGAATAATGAATCTTGAAGATACACCGATGAAAAAAAGAAGAAGCATATACTTTTTTGCAGCTGTACTGTTTAGGATATGGAATAGTTTGTACCATTTTATGTGCTTATTTGCCATACAATGGGGCAAAATATGTCAAATGTCAATGGGATCCAATAGCCATTGACCTAGTTTTGCACGATATCTTGAAAAGTGAACATTCAAGATAGTCAAAATTCTTCTTGTTTTTATTCCCCTTAGATGAACCAACAGTCCTTTTCATCAAATCACAGAAATCTTTGACCTATGTACAAATAAAAATTGGCCTTTTTTTAAACCTTTTTTTGTTCATTTTGACGTATAGTATAACAACAAAGAAATTGATATTGTTTTTGGAATTTTTATGATCGAAATGCATTAGGCTTATTTCAATCAATTAAATAATTTAATGTTTGCTTTTGCTCCTCCTGGATTTCAATGGTGAACATACAAATGGCGACATATTGTTCCCATTAGTGGGCACCAGTAGAGTATAAGCTCGGTCACACATAGTGGTCGATCGATTTTTTGGTCAAATTGAGTTAATAGTTGATGCGGGTTGAAGCATATTATGCACTCTTAATTGTACCCAAAAATAAAGTGAAATTACATCTCGCAACCAAAATACCCGCAGTCGAATAACACCATTGAAAAACGGTTTTCACAACAATCGAATACGTATTCCATAGCTTTGCGGGTCCAAATATCTCAAAGCACAACAGATAAATTGTGAACGAATCGTATTCGCTGGGACAAAGCTTGCTACTTCAGTGATCAAAATCGATAAATAGGTCTATCCAAGAATTTAAGACATCGGGGAAATTTACCTTTCTATACTTCATGAGGGAATGTTCATGTTTTCACATTTAATTTTTGTGTTTTATTATGTTACTTGTACTGGTTGAAACCTACGGTCTGTGCGTCGTGAAAAGAATTAATCCAAGTTTTGTATTTTTAACATTTGTACAAAGTACCAATTTATACATATATATAGTTATTTTTTTTTTGGGGGGGGCATAGTGACCTTAAACCCTCGTATTACCAAAGGGAGGAGTTACCACCCTAGGTAAACCTTCTCTCGGTTTCTTAAAAACCGTTAAAACTTTCGTTTTAAGTCTCCATATCTTTTATTTCACATCCTTCTGCTCATTTTGGCGAATCAAAGTTAAGGTAGCACCCTCAACAGGGTTAGCGTCGAAGTCCGGTTGGTGGTAGTGGTTCTACTTCCTCTACTAATACACCCATTTTATTGAAAATGCAGCATCTGATTGGTCAGTTTTTACTGCCCATTATTCTGCAATAATGAGCCGCTTATGCATTTTTTGTCATTTATATTTCAATTAATCCAGTACAAACTACACTAAATAAGGCATATTAACTTAAACACCTCTACAAACAAACAAACAAAATAAAATCAATTTTTAGTTACAAATAGAAAATAAGGTTTTGTAGTATCATCTATGGGCTCATAATGGTATCCTCGGGCGGGAAAAAATAAAATATGGTCGCCATATTTAGTTTTTTCGACCTCGAGGACAATATTCGCCTATAATGATATTTCATTACCCTTTAGTTATTAGTTCATTTGTTTAAATATTTGTGCACTGTATGGCTTCTCAAATTAATCTGTTGATTAAAAACTATCATTTCCATATCATTTGGGCCAACACCCATGAAAATCCATATTCCTACTTTTTTATGCAAAATTTCATTTTTTTTTCATTTTATTTAATACTCGAATTGGTGGAAATTTACCACTTTTTTTTTTTTTTTTTTAATTTTGGATTTTTTTTAACAGTGTAGGTTATATGTTGGAAGCAAAAGAAAACGGTGGACCAATGCTGTCAACGGGCTATCACCATCGAAATCGTCTATTGCTTTATAATAAGAATTCTCGGGGTTGTTTAACACCCCCCTCCCTTAGTACAACCGTGGTACAAAGAAAACAAAAATAGACTTGTAAACATATTGCAAAATTTGATTTTCCTTTGATGGTCAAACTTGATATTTCTGGTACACTAAATATTAAACTAATATATCCATCATTAAAAACTCGCCCTTTCAGCACAATGAAATGTTTTCTTTGGGACGGTGTTTGTATAAGCGTTATAGTGCCCTCTAAACATGTTTAGATTATGTTAGATTTATGAGTATATTACCCATACTAACTGTTAATTCGGTGTTCAAGTTTGGTAATATATTTTAAGCGTTTACATGACTTTTAAAAGATATGAACTATATATGTAATGAGAATTTAAGAAACGAGAAAATAGACAATTTTATATCCTCCAAAACCAACATTCATTACATTTTAGATGTTGTTCGAGCTCATTTTTTTGAACAGTTCTAAAGCAATATTTATTGTGTGTTACACATGGCTACTTTTTTACTTTTTATATAACATTCCTACAAGTTGTGTTCCTTCTAACGTATTTACTCTTGAAATTTATGTTTTTTTCTGTCCAAAATGAGTTAAAATATTGGCGACTACTAAAGATATTATTTTAAGGAGCCAACTTTGTAAGCGGTTGTAATTTTCTGAATTCGTTGGTCATCGTGGTCAGGTCTAACGCATATTTTACAACGGACGATAATGCAACAGTGAATGTTTCCCACTTTAACCGCTTATGGAAGTCGTTTGTATACACTTTGCAATGGTTTTTTAACACATAAACCCCATGCAATAGACCTCGTCCTCGTCCGGTCGTCTTCATCATCAAATCAGACAGTCGTCAATCGTCTTCGTCATCGTCATCATCATCAACATCATCATATCTCATCATCATCATCATCATCCATCACATACATCATCGATCAGTACATCATTATCGTCGTCAAGCTCGATGTTTCCTTATTTCATCGTTATTTCCACCATCATCATCAAAACCGCCATCGTTATTCTTATCATCGTGCATCATGGCATCATCATTTAAATAGTAAAACCCCGTAGCTATAAATCTCACCATACCACATTAGAAATCAACGGGTTTCATGCATGCAGTCGAATAAGTATTCGACTCCTTAGAGGACAGCGAATCAAACATTTGGGGTTTGACAAACAATCGAAGCACATTCAGTGGCCATTTTGATAAGAAAAAACTTGTTTCTTGGTATTTTATAACTGTCGTCAGTTAGAAACCATTCATGTCTTTAACATACACCATTTAAATGCCATTTTCCTTTATTTCATTTAATTACACGCCTTCATAAGTCTCAAACTTCAACAAACGCGCCGTTTTCTCAACTAGCATTATGCTGATTCGACACTATTCAGAACCCGACGATATTATTGTTTGCCAAAAAAAATTAAGGGTGGGTACCCATCGACAACTCGTTCCTCATTTTTCTCCATCAAATTGAGATTTTGGTTATCAGAAGAAAGATCATATTTTTCTCATTACACAGTGAAATTAAAGGGTGCTCCAGTCTGATTACAACATTTATTTTATCTGTATTTTAGGAAAGATCATCGCCACATGCTTACTGCAAATTTTATTTGAATCGGACGTAACCATTTTTACGTGAGCAGTAGTAATGTTACTATTTTATCATAGAGATAGAGTAATAAACGGCTAGAGGGTTGGACGCCATCTTGAATCACAGCGGACTCATTGGTGGACGCTTAGATGTTTTTACCGCCCAAGCCATTACAACTTACAGCACACGGAAAAATGCAGCTTTCTCGTTATTCGTTTTCGCCAGCGACCCTCGCTTATAAAATTAATGATCCTTATATATCCAGACATCGTCAGGCATGTGGTTTGTTCAGAGAGTTTAACCGTCGCAAAGATCATTCACGGCGTTTTTGGCACGATTCCAAATGGCTTCCAAAATAGCGTGGGCTATATAGCAATGCTCGTAGTTGCATGACGATTGTGACGTATTTAACACAGTAGTAGTGCACAATTTGTATATTTATTAGTATGTGAACTTTGACCTCGGTAAGTGCGAAAACAGTGCCCCTGGCTCGTTCGTTTGTATATTGGTAATCAGCGAAATAAGCGTGTTCGTGCCCAGTCTAAAGAATTAACCGGGAACAGTCCGAGGCCTTCATTTTAATAGGACACTGTGCAATAACTTTCAGTAACTGTAAACAGCCCATATGCTTGTAACATCTAACTGGGAACGTGAATGATAATTTGCTGATTGAAATTGAGAAAAAATACAATTTTTCTACTGATACCAAAGTCTCCGGGTTTGAAGGGTGAGGCCGAGGATCAGGAAGTGGTGCCCGTTTTAAGGTCCAGGAAAGTTTCCTTTTGATGGTGATGAATTAAAAGCGTCCTCCAAATGGGGGTCGACTCATAATTAACACCTCTTTCCTATGGGCGGCCAATTTGGTAACTCGAAATGTGTAATCAGAATGTTTGGTGATATGCTTTCGTGTGTGGGAGAAAACATCATCATTAAAATCGGATAATAATTTGGTTACCCACGTTTAACGTGACTTGTGGCACTAAAACACTAGCCTCTCCCTCCTTTAAAATGGCACAATGTATCAAATGCTCAGCAATGGGATCCTGAGCACATCTAGGATGTGCAATTGTGGAGTGATCAGTAATATTGGGAATTAAGAAGCAATCTCACATTAATATTGGGATTAAGAAGCAATCTCATCGTAATAATTTTACGGGAAAATACTTTAATGCATTTTATAAACTTTCTTTATTCTCTCTAATCGATGCATTTCTGCCAGATCCATCGATGCAAGACAGATTTCCAACTGTTGCTCATACTTTAATGAAAGAGCTCACGAACGAATTCTTCGCAACAATTACAAATGAAGAACGCCGCTCATTACTCAATGGTGGACGTCATATTTGTGATACAGCTTGGGAAGATTCGGTAAATTCGGCACTGTGTGTTTATGACGTTCGAGAGGCTTCTTAGATCCTCATGTGGTCAAAATTTACGCGCAAGGATAATTAAAATCGGTGTGAAAGTAATCATAGTCCGCAGGTATCATAGTCCTGCTCCATCGACGACAACGATACACAAAAAGATTTATCTATTCGTACCGCCCGTCCTTCGCGACTCCTACTGAGACCTAATCAAAATGCTGTCGTTGAGTAATTTCGACTTGCCAGACTACCATAATCCCTCACTAGATATGATCATCGCAATGCAAAAATGCGAGATTTGCTGCAACTTTAAACATATTTTACAAAAATTCTAGAGGGTGTCCACGAACGATAGGTTCACCATTTGTTTATAAATATGGTTCTTTAGAGATGACAGTTTTGTTTTCAGTGGCACACCCCTAGTGTTTTAATGGTCATTTACATTTTGCTGTGCCATCATTTTAATGTGTAGCACGTGGTGTAAGCAACATTGGCGCTGCCGATTTCAACTTACCCTGTTGCCAAGTGAATCTTTGTTACCGATTGTAAACGTGTACACTGCACTGTTACATGGTGTATCGTTCAGTATTGTGTTTTAACACCATTCCTATAGGGAATATTTCGCGAACGTAGCTTATACCCGGGACAGGTATCACAATAATGAATGGATATGTGTTGTAAGGCTGGCGCTTCCAAACATTCGGTGACAGAGGAACTGAAACAACTAGAGTTCTTTGGTGAAACATTTTGGAAATTTTTCTCCCAAAAAGGGGGGGTCTTTAGGTGACAGTGGTAACTTTCCAAATAATTGGGTCTTTGGGTGAGTTTTTCAAATACATGGGGTCTTGGGTGAGATTTTCAAAATACATGGGGTCTTTGGGTGGCGCGGTTGTGACAATTGGGGTCTTAACTCTTTGCGTGCGGCAGGCAAGTATACTCGCTCAAAGTGAATTTTGGTCATTTTTGACTTTTCTTGTTATATACATTTCCAAATTATTTTTTTCATGAGCCGTGAAAATGCATTTTAAATGAGTCAAAAGAAGACATAGCCTTTTTGTTGTTCGTTTTTAGATGGCATCCCAATGACCTACAAATATTTGGAAAGCAATCTCGGATTGCCACTACTGACTAGTGTTATAAATTATACAGACTTGCTCACGGTGCAAATAGTTACATCCGTACATGCCCGTCACCGTCCAGATGGAAGCCCCCCCCCGTATGGTATTTATTACCTCTCAAAATGGTGCATCTTCTCATTCCCCGTCATGGTATCCAAAATTGTTCTTGTCCCCATTTGATTATAGTGTGCAACTTGTCAAATAATAACCTCCCCCTAAATTAAAATGGTTTTCGATGGTCGGCCGCAAGGGGAAACTCCATGACTAAAGTTTTGCGTACAACGAAATCAATAGGATGTTTGTTTGTTTGTTTGTTTTTTTTTTTTTTGAACCAAACACCAAAATTGAAGGACTGTCATTGTGATTGGTCAGAAATTCTGGCGCGATATACTTCAAACGGTTTGGCAAATAGTTTTCCAAGAAGTACCAATCAAAGTCGTCCTCATTGGCAAGGCAATACACATAGACCAACATGGGACCGATATAACTAGAGGGGTCACGCTCAGTAGGAGACCATTATGCCAAAATTGTCGGTAATCATAGCCTGGTGTGCTTGCGGTAGTGTAGCCACTGTTCGCCATAGGCGTCCCAGGAAATTTTATTGAGGGGGGCTGGACTAAAGGGGGGGGGGGGGGTCCCCGGGGCCCGCCTTTGCCCCTGTGGGGTCCAGGGCAACTCCCCCTCGTGGGATCCAGGGGGCAGAGGCCCCGGAAGCTTTCCTGAGGTTTAGGGTGTTTCAAAGACCTGCAAACGCCTTTTGTACTTCTTCCGACACTTTTTGATCCGCATTGCATGAAAAAATCAAATGACATGTACCATAAAATCAGCTTCGTCATTTCTTTTCTTCTTTTCTTCTTCTCGTTTTCCTTTTTTTTCTTTCTCTCTCTCCCCCTTCCTCTTTCTCTTCCTTCCTCTTTTTCTTGAGAACTTTAGCGGGGCTTTAGCCCCCCCCGGGTACTCCAGTGTCACCCTCTTATCAGTGGATTCGCCCCCGTGATCGCTTCTGTTCAGTGACTCACCGGTGTGAAAGTAATCATATCGTCATGTATCATAGTCCGGGCTCCATAGATGACAACGGAATAAATCGTGAAACTAAGTTTGCTGAAGAGTTCGACACTGAATCGATCCCCCTATTGTTCACCATTGTCTCGGACTGTGAGGCCCGGAGGACTATAGCGCGGGCCTCCCAATAGTTACATAATAGCAATCAACTCTTTTGTCCTCTTTCAAAGCCAGTGTCATTTCTTTTCGATAGTATATAACTTTTTGTAAGTAAGTATTGACATGTTATGTAAGCACTGATTCGGGTCAATATAGTTATAAAAGAAACTCAAGGAAACTGGCAACCATACATTACATTGTATGCGTTCCCGACATCACAAGTGCAAAATACCATCGTACTGCAAATTTCACATGTTTTTTGTGCCAAGTGACTAAGTCTATCCATAATGAGTTCCCGCAGCACTGTCACGCAGCCCCCCCTACTCTAATCGGTGTTGTTGCATACATGCCAACGGGGTTCATATTAGACGCCCCCAGTCCTGCTTGTCCTCTGGGGTTTTTGAATGCACTTGGTTGAAAGATAAGGCTCAAATAACAATTTGAAGACTTTTCATTCAGCTTGCCAACCCAGTGGAGCAATGCTTGGTCCTTTATACCGAGCCCTCATAGTACCAGCCACAAGTCTACAGAACGGAATTCCACAGGGCTCCGGGATTTACCAAATAGGGTTGGATAGGCGTCGCAAAGACTATCAATCCGAACTGTAGGGAAACTGTCTCCAGGATATCGATTCACAAGTCACGTGACCGCAGCCTTGCGCACATCTCGCTTAATTTTGGGTGCTAATCCGGGGACCCAGGGGAGGGCGGCCAAAAATCCAACTGTCAGACGTCGCCATTTGGTTTAACACAAAAGCGGAGTCTTTCGAAAAATTCGAATTTTTTATATGTTAATGATATTTTTTTTATGTTTAAATTGATGTTTTGGAAGTTTCTGAAGTTTCAAATCCACTGTAAGGGGTATTTTCTGAAATTTTTTGTATGAATAACTCACGAGGACAATGTCGTATGAGGGTCATGGGAACATCCATGATCGACCCAGCATCAAACACATTGTTTTGTGGTTTGCACTCCGTACTGCTGTAATTTCTTTGACATTTTTGGTGAGTTTGCTATAATGAATGGGCTTGGCCGCCACCGCCTGTCGGGGACCACAGATACTAACTCAACATACGTGTGTGTCAATGGCAGCGACTTATAGTCTCCGTCCTATCGATTAAAACGCTAACCCAGCGAATTGAACGCTCCTTTTGTGGCAATGCATGGGGAATTATTCATGGTATTGTTTCACTTTCGTTCGTCCTTTGTGATATCAGAATTTGTGTACTACATTGTTCTATAGAGCGTATCAGAGTTTCAAAGTACCGAAATAACATAACAATAAAATAAAGAAGACGGGGAAGAAGCTGTAGAAATCAGAACTTGTCCTTGTGATTTTTTCCTCGTTGTGTGTTGTTGTTTGTTGTAGTATTTTCCTTTTTACGAGGATGGCCTGATCATTCTGAAATAAATAGGGCCTTCTCAGCAAACTGCAGGTGCAACACAAGCACCGGCTCTCCCTTTACCAAAGCCCAGTGGTGTCTATTCTTCCAGAAAACCTGAATTATTTCCCCGCGCTATACAGCTGTCTGTCGAAATCTTTCCCCAATTCATCTCAATTTCATGTTACGTACAAGCTAATACTAGCGCTTCCCACCCAACTAACCCAAGTCATCGCATGTGAAAACAGGTCATTAAATGCCTGTTCAAATGGGTCAGCTTAAGACACGATCATGATTTTGAAAAATATTTGAAATTTTTTCAGGCATAGCTTCAAAGGAAGGATAAGTCTGTAGAATATCTGATAGTTACGTTTTCCAGCTGTATAATTGACAGAAAAAGGAAGAAAACCGAACGGCAGTGTTTTCCAAGATACGATTCCTCCATTCAATTACTTGTTGTAGTAAGTGTCCGTTCGGACAGAATGACTAAAATCTCCTATGCTGTCCTTAATTATGTTGCTTTCTGGTCTTTCAATTGTTTTTGGTCAGGGTATGGTTAGGATACCTGTACTTGTTGCATACTGCAAAAATCTGATTTTTGATGATTTTTTTCGATTTGCTGATTTAGCAAATCACTGATAGTGTCCTTTAGTAACTTTCATACTTGCCACTTTTCCTAAAATAGTCACTCCACATACACTCCTAATTTCATTCAGGGATTTAACAATGCACCCTTTTTTTTTTTTTTTTTAGGATTGTAGTTAGTGACCAATCCAAATAGATTCCTACTAAATCCATTAAAAATTTTGCTTTAATAGTTTCATCATATAGATTTATCAATATAATATGATTTAATGTAATGCAATAGAGACTACTTAAATCTTAACATTGATTGGTCACTAACCACAAGGATTAACTTTTAATCTTGAAAAATGTAGGATGTAAACCCACGATTTTTCCTATTGATTTCCATTCCTTTTTCCTCCCTATATCACTTTTATGTGATCATAACTTGCAATAACTTGGACCTGCGGGCGGGGGGAAAAAAAAAAAAAACATTCCAAAATAACAAAATCATTCACCCAGCATTTGCTGCTGCCTCACCTGTTTGAGAACGGGAGGCATCCGCCCCAAAGAGAAAGCCCTGCCCCTCCTGTCACCCTAACCACAGCCCCGTACGCACGGGGGAGGGGGCGAGGGGAAGGTCCCTTTTTTTTTTTTATAAAAAAGGCCAATTTTTACCTTTTTTAAATTTTGACTAGAAAGTCAACTTTTGGTTGATGAGATGTTTAAGAAGTCCAAACAATGTGCATTTTAGGGGAGTTAGATCTACTTTTTACAAAAAAGTCCACTTTTGTCGAAACCCCCCCATAAATCCTGCGTACAGCCGTGCCTAACCGATGGTTCAATCAAAATGGTGCATGAGGGTAAAATTTCTCCCTACGTCTAAAGCATTACGTTAATATACTGCAAACGCAAAGAAGGTAAGGATCAGAGAGATGTTCTCCTGAAACTTTGATCCTACATAGAGACCCGTTGTCCTCAGATGAGCTCTTCATTTCCCCTCTTCACCTTCTCTTTTTCTTCTAATTCTTTTTAACCCTTTTTCTCCTTCCCCTAGGCCGGCCTAGGAGCGAGAAAGTGGAAGCGATGGTTGGTGTTGCACCCGGGACCACAAAAGGGGAAGACTCATTGGAGAAATATTAATTAGTCACAAAAGTGTCTTTCTTATTTGACCAATTAAATATTAGTCATGCACATTAATTTTTTATAATCCACAAAATAGTGCTAAAAAGTCGTTTGAATTAAAAAGAATGTTTTTAAAGATTTTCGGATTAAAATTCATAATTGCAAGTATTTCTGCAACTTGATAATTAGGACTTTTTAATTACAAAATTCGTCAAAAGACTAATTAGCAAATGACCAATGTGTATTCGTCATTTTTGTGCTTGACTATCTAATTCTAGTCATTTGGTGAGTCTACAGTCGTCTTTAATTAGTCAATTAATTTGTCATTTGACAAATTAAAATTCGTCAGTCATTAATTTGTCATTTTAAAGTGTAAATTTAGAGGTAATGAAAATATATTGTAATCATGAAAACTAGTTAAAAATATAGAAAGGTTATCTTCCAGTATAGCAAACATGTTTCCAGCATTGAAGTACATTATTATGAATGATAAAAACAACTGATTTGCATGACTAATTTTTAATTAGTCAAATAAGACACTTTTTTGACTAATTAATATTCTCAGTGCATGAGACGGTCCAATTTCCTGATTTTTCGATTAAAGGTTACAGATTTGGAGAAAGTCGACTTGTTGGTATCGGGAGTTCAAAAGTACCCGGGGGTTAGATCCACTTTCGGAAAAATAAACGGATTTCTTTCCCAAAAGGTTAACCTTTCGAAGTCCCGAACCCAAGAATCCTGTGTATGGACCACTTCCCCGTGGCTTCCCAGTTCTTCTTGGCTCCTCTAGTTATAACCCGGGAGTAGCACATATTTGTACAATCTCAAGTACAAAAGGTTGAGTGATTAAATATGTTGGAAGCCTGACAGGGACCCCATGAACGTGATTCTTACAGGCCGCAAGTTGGGGTGCATTAAGGAGAGGGGCCAAAAAAAAGTTTGTACAGGGGTCAATTTGTAAATTGATCCAATCATGTGAAAAGCCACAACATGTTATAGTGTCTAACCATAAGGAGTCAGAAAAGGTATAGTGTGACATATGTACGGCCTAAAGTTTCCGATTTTGTAGGGGGCACGGAAGAGGTCACGTTTTTCAGCAAAATACGATCGGTCTTTGTAAACTATTCAATTTTTCACGTACACGGAATATATCAACATTCTGTGTAACGTTATTTTTGTCTGGATGTTTGATTTGACGAAAAAAATTATTTTTCACGCGGCTGTTATTACCAATTAACACGTATTATGCCATAGGGCGTTCCATCTTCAGTCACGCAAAGTGGGCGAGAAATTTTTACACACAACAATAAGGACACTTAGCCTGGAATTCCAGGTTAGGCCAGTCCCTGACATCATCCTTCCATAAATCCATGGAAATAAACGGGCTATAAAAATGTTAAAAATAGCGAAGAAAAAGGTAGGTTGTAATTTTTTTCGTTCGTTAAGACACGGTAAAAGGCAATATTGCGGCGTGTGTGTACTGTTGTGTTTGGTTGCCAGGATGCCCCAGCAATGGCGGCGACGTAGATAGAGGGTGTCTTTCGAGGCTTCCCCTCGGATCGTATATGCGTGAAGGTGCACGTCGGTGACTACTAGCGTCGGTGACTAGAATCGCATTTACGAAACATTAAACCTTTAAACAGGCTTCAATAGAGTAAGTTTGTTTGCGGAGCTACTCCCTCCTTTTTATTATTTAACGTACGGATCCCAAGGAAATTGGACATTTCAGTTGAAAAAACAGAATTAACTTGGGGAACGTGTTGTAATTATTTTGAAGTTTTACGATAAAGTAAAAACCCGAGGATAAATATACTTACAGATGAGTGGAAACAAAGCTGTAATTCATTGTTAACAGTTTGAGCGTATTCAACCAGGGTCTATTTCAGTTTGTAATGACATGGCCGCACGGGGAATTTCCTGACAATTCATCCAATTTTTACCCAATTTTGTGCTTCAAATTTATGACCCCATAACAAGCATATACTTCGTCCTTAAGACCGGATCGAATTAACGCCTTTATGGTTTTGCTATGTTTAGAGTATTAAACCCTCGTCTTACTAAGCCTTTTTTGGATTACGGGGGGGGGGGGGGTAACCGCCCCCTTCGGTAGACTCGTTATTATTAAAGCACCCGAGGTTATGAATTTGATAAACAGGGGGATAGCTATGGTCGTATCTTTCCTTTGATATAAAATTAAGTACAACAACCCATAACGATGTATGGCGTCATTAATGACGTCATCATGTCCGCGAGTCGGCAAAATAAAATTTTCACATTGTGGCTAAATGACAAATACATAAACAGGAGTGGGTGAGGCGGTGGGGGGGGGGGTGAGGTGGTGACCACCCCAAGACGAGCGGTAATAGCTTCATTTCATAAGGGCCTTAAGCCAAAAAGCGGAAAAAAATGTGAAATAAAATGGTCAAGTA
>JAMKCH010006115.1:0-32353 GCA_023653785.1 Ophioderma brevispina
TATATATATATATATATATGAAATAGAATCCATATCAAATGACCATGCATTGATCCATTGCGGTTATTTATTTGCCCTTTCACATTTACAGAGAATTTTATAAATGTTGCCATAATGCATTCTATTTTTAAAGAAAAACCAGATCTCCGATTCCACAGAAATTAAAGACCTGAATGTAACATATGCATTACACCTACGTTAAGGTTAATAAGGTTAATTAAGTGTATCTATCCTAATGGGCACTTTTCTGAGAGCAGTTCAATCATTTGGACCGGCCCATTAAATGGACAAGAGCAAAATAAAATACACATTTATTTTCAGCACAATTATCAGGAGCAGACCTAGTTGCTAACATAGCAAGATGTTCTTTCTGTATCTTATGAGTATGGTACGATTCTGTTAGTAATGATCATCTGACAAAACTCCCTTAGAAAACATCTTTAACATCGAGCATGTTTGGTTCTAATAGTTAATATTTAATAGATTCAGTCAGGGTTTAGCGCGAGATGATAAAGTAATATCCTGAAGGAGTCGCTTTTGTAGGAATGGAAAAATTGAAAACAATGAATCTTTGCCCGGGGTCTTTGTGCTTATGTACATTAAAATAACTGTTTGCTCATCGGAATTTCCTTGTGGGTGCTTCGGTGTTTGGGTTTGTGGACAGTGATATATTTTCTAAGATTAAGTTTGCGCCATAAGTATTTTTTGGATATGAAACGTTGGGATTAGGAAAGGAGATTACGTTATAGAGATGCATACAGGAATGATTGCACTAAAGATTTAGAGCCGTGTGGTCGGTGCCGCATTGAGAAAATGGTCAATATATATATAGATATGATATAAGATAATATAATATAGAGATATATATATATTATATATATATATATATATGTGTTTTATATAGATTTATAATAATATATCTATATATATTATATACATCATTTACCGCATGGTAAAACTCACAACAGACAATCAACGATATGGGAAAGGTGCGAAAAAAGTTTGCCCTTTTTACTTAATTTAATAAAATTATCAATATATGGTTGTAGGAAGATAGTATATCAAGATTTTTTGTATGAAAATCCGCTCAACAAGCACAATTAGAGTCAGCGTGATTTTGGAAGCGTCATCTGTATGTGACATGACGTGCGTTTTACAAGTACACCAGTGTGATATTACTTTTCCAATTATTTGAAGAATGTTCTTTTCCTAGTCAAAGTTTTTTAGTACTAATCCCTTTCCCCAGGACTTTTCCAAACGAATCAGAGAATTGAACCATTCTGTGCGAGTGTTCTGAGGGAATCTGATTAAGGACTTCCTAGCTCAGTGCATTTTTGTGCATTTTGGTGGTCAAAACAAAAGGGTTAACCCATTATTAACTCGTCTAGTCAGCTGGCAGGTCTCTGTGTTGCGGTGAAATGATGGGCTACTGGACTTACCGAAAAATATTTGACTCCGGAGGTTATACGATCATCCTATCTACTGTTACGTAGCGCACTTTGTTAGAACACAGTGCAAGAGAACTGCACACTGTGAATTTATATACTAGGATTCACTCATAGAACAGAATGCCAGAGAGTCCTGGAACAACCTGTACCAAGAAGCACGAAGAAAAATTATTGGGATTGATACAATCTTGCAGATAAAAAGTCGTGGTTTCGGATTTATAGAAAAACTGATGCTTCTGTAGTATCTGGTGCTTTGTACTATAGTCCGCCATTAGTCGACGAATGTGATGATAGGCCAGCTTTGTTACGGCACCAAACCGAACATATGCTTACTCCGAGCTAACGGAGACCTTCAATGGTCATTGCAGATACGGGACTTTGATGGCGAGATCTGGTCTTCGACACGATATTAGATAAAAAGTGGGATTTCCCAATCCTGTGATAAATACACTCAGCATTATAGCACACAGTCTTTGCAGTTATAAGAAATAGCTGTTATCAAAAAATCAAGGGCATGGCTAAAAGCTTCCAAATCCTTGAGGGGGGTGAGGCACAACCTGGTATAAAAGTTGTCATGTCAGCCCGGACTCACAGTCACTACAACGGATAAAGAATGCACTCTTCACGCAACATTAGGTTAACGCTTATTCCATTGGTCATTGGAGACCCGAATGGATCCAGGCGGACGGACTTTGGATCCCGACAGGCAGACTATTACTATTTTTACACCGGGCTAAGCGCTAATGGCTAAATAGACTAATTTTACATTTTTAGGAACATCTCGTGTTGAATCGGGCCACGACCGTGATACGTCAAGCTTTTGAATGTGGTAGTATGTATCATTAAAAACATGAAATAGGATTCCCATGGGTCTTTCATTCATATCCACCGCCTCACAACCGGCGATGACACTTGGAAAGTTCCTTCGGCAATAGCAAAAGTACGACGAGATTCCTTTGGAATTTGGGCATGATCTTTATTTCAATGAGATAATTTTAAGCATCACGATTTGAAAATTCAAGTGGTAAATGATAATCATAATCAAAACTTAAATCAGCAAAACAAAAAGCTACCAAAAGCTACAAACAAAGTTAAAAGCAACAAAAGCAATAAATAACTAACTAAATACGACCCATTCCGTACTCCGCAGAGGTCAATACCAGACCACAGCAGACTTACTTTTTGATACGCATACGTATAGGAGCCAAAAACACCCCCCAAATCTGTGCAGAACAAATTGAAGGGTTCAATGACAGTCTTAATTCACCAACAATTAGCTGTAAGTGTTTACACACACACACCACAAAAACAACAACAACACAACCCATTTGGTAAACCGTAAGTTTTATAAAACCCAATTATTTACCCTCATCAATTCTGTGACATCTGTAATAGTTTATATCAGGAGGAGTTGTATCAAACGTGAAAGGTTCTGAATGTCGATTGTTCTCAGCTCTGCTGCTTCGGGTTACACCGTGACATAGATGGTTGTTCCGTGTGTTACTTCTCGCGTTCTGGGACAATCTACTGGATTGGATGCCAACGGATAAAATTTGTGAAGTTGGTCCACCTCGCACAAGTACCTAGAAAATAAGGGAAGGTCCACACAGAAGGACGACATTACGAAGGGAATGATTCTATTTTACTTACCATTTCATTGTGGTTTAATTTGTAAGCTTGTTTAAATTGTGAGCAAATGTCTGTATTGGCCGTAGCAATACATTATATAAGTCAAGTCCAAATAATGCATCATCGTAAAATGCAATCGTCCGCTAGAAACTTACTTGAAGCATTGTATTGAGATAATAAGAAAATACGAAATTTCAAAACACTAAGTTCCATGGCAACACTGACACTACGCCAGAAAATATATAGCATAGCAAAGCAATAAAGATCGTTTTGTGTGGAGTAAGATGTTGAATGCATATTACCAAGAAAAAATGTTCACAAACCAAATCGCCACATTGTAGTCCAGTATTGGGCTTTCAGGATCGACGAATTCCAATCCGCCTGAACTCATCAGACCTGACACAGATCCTTTGGGGGGGCGAGCTGCCACAGGTTGAGTAGTATCAACACACATCCATCAGATACCACCACATCAGATTAAGTCCCACTCCATTTACAAGCAACAATTTTACGAATATATGTGTGTCCTGTTAATCATAAAAAATATATTTATCCTGTTACACATAACATGGTACTAAATATATATTATAAATTGCAAGTTCAAGTAATAGTGTAACCAGAAATATAGCCATGTTTGCCGGTGAGATGTATTGCATCAACCTCCAAACGAATGAAGCTGCTAGGGTAGACGTTGCATATCGTCATGAGTCTTTTTCCAAACAGGCCAATCGACATTTTGGCGAATTGAGTTTTTTTGCATATTATATACTAATAGCACAAGCTCTTTTCCATATACCAAATATTCACAGCAAAATAACTTGCTCAATTTTTAGATATAGAGATTTTCATTTTGGAAATCATATACCCAACGCCAAATGAAAGTCTTCCAAACAGACCAAATCTGCATTCGTCTGTTTGCTGTAACCTGAAAACCGACCGTCCGTACGAAAGCTATACAGTACCTATCGATCAAGGGGATATTGCGAGATTCAATCTCCTTTCTCGATCAAACTGGGTAGCATATAGAGTCTTGGTCGAAGTTTTATTAGTAACAGTGTGTGGTTAGCTTTATCTGAGACGATTTTTCCACACTAAAATATATTTGTGTTTGAAAATTACAGTATACTGTAAAATTATTCAATCAAAACACTGAAAATTCTATATTGGCGAGCTATTACATAGTTGTGAATGTGTTTTGAAAATAACAAGCACTGACAAACCGAAAAACACAACTAACTTAGTAGGCCATCCACAAAAAAATTTGTTTTTCAACACCAAAAATTTTACGGTGCATATAAGTCTATACCTTTTTTTTAATCTTGATAGTATGGCCTTCACCTCAACCTATCTGTAAATTTTTTCGCGCTGATATTTCAAAACCCGTTTTGAATGAGAGCTAAAAACTTAATTTTGTAATCCTCATAGAGTACCATGTAAAACCTATATTGGTCGACGAAAATGGGCATATTTTTCGCTCATACCATCCAAACCAAACATCCTTTAATCCCTAATATTTTCACAGGGAAATGGAAGAAAAATATAGCTTTCTAGCTTTTCTCTGATAACCAAAATTTTGAACCACTTCGGTTAAAAGTCTGAGGTCCTGGAACAAGGCTATTAGCGTTCGGCCCATGGACCTTTAAATTTTGGTAAAACATAATGCATTAAACGGTAAAATATAAAGTGACTTTGGATGAAACTATAAAAGCTGTAGTTTAATGGGAATTTGTTGGCAGAATTGCTGCCAGTGTGGTCCTTATATTGACAGAATTTTTTCCTGTAAATAACCTATACTTGAAATCCATAATAGTGCATAATACTTGATTTAATTCAAAGTTCAAATAGGAGACTCTCTTATTACTTTATCGTAATGGCCTTAAAAATTGGACAAAAAAGTATTTTGCTTGATTTTACATTACGCCAAGTTTGTCTTTTTCTGATCCTTTTTATTGTGAAGTCCACGTTATTTCGTAAATATATACAAGATGCATGTTAGTAGTTGTTAATAAGTTTAACAAAATAGCATTTTTAGCTGTGTTCTTTACTTGACTTAGATTAGTAAGATTCTTGACTTCTTAGCGACTATCCGGGCGCTGAGTACGGCAAAAGGGTCCTTCAGTTTTGAATCGCGCCAGTTGAGTTTTATTTTATTATTTTTTTTTATTGCTTTTTCAAACATAAAACATACGTTTTCATGAGAATAATTTCCAAATATCCTTGTTTCATTTGGAAAATTTACACAACCATACTGTATTCATTGACCGGAAATTGTGCAAAAATAGTACCAATTACTACAGTTTGACAACCTGTTGCTGGAAAATTAATTGATTGTTGAGGCTATAATTAAGTAAAAAACGGTTCAAATCAGCTATGTTAGTAATTACACAGTTATAACAACAAAAGACTATGTGTACCACCAGAATGGTTACAAACAAGCACAATTGTAGTAATTTATTTTGACTTCAATTTTTTATAGATAGTTCACAAACGTCTTGTTGAAACCCTTCACTTTTTGGTACTGATATTTGTTCATTTTAATTTACAATATTTAATTTGAAAGGAAAGTAATGCATATAAATTCAATGTTCTATAATTCCCTGTATATAGGTAGCATAGTTATCGTGGTTTATGTATTGGTTCCTATCAGAGGGTCGCAGGTTTCGATCTCAGTAATAGGCTTACTGTATAAAAATTACTTACATGAGTATTTCCATGCCAAATGAATATCAGTAATGATAATGTAAACGAGTACCTCTCAAAAAAATCGTTTCCGTTTTTCACTCTTTCTTTACTCTTTTCCCCCACTACCTACGATGATTTTTTGAGTTTTCAGCACTCTTTGATTAATCATTAAACTCACTTATTTTTCTGTGTACTTACTAATAAAGCGCAATAAAGTAATGGGATTTTGAGTACACCTGCAAATAGGTGTTAAAATTAACACCGCCGGTGTTCTAGGAGACATACCAAGAGGGTGTCAATTCACACTTGTGTTATTTTTAACACTAATTTGGTGTTAAAACAACACAATAGGGTGTTAAAATAACACCAAGGTTTGAAATTTGACCTCCCTCTTGGTGTGCCCTCCTAGAACCCGGCAGTTGTTAAATTTTACATCCTAGTTTTTGGCAGTGCATTACTAAAAATTATTATTCACCATCTCAGCCATCCTCAATTAAAATACATGATTAATGGTACATTAAAATATTCTCATTGAAATTACTCAATCTAATTGAATGCAACCGATTACACTTCACTTTTCTGAGTAGAGGAAATGATTTTCCTTTCAATTCCAATACCGAAAGATGTTTAAGATGAGAAAATTGTCATTCTGCATTTTCAATAAATACACTTGATAATGAGAATTTTGGCATTGGAATTGAAATTAAACGGTCAGGAAGTCTTTGAATAAAAGTTTAACCATTGAGCACCGCAGGAGAAATGCCGGCAAACTGCTATCTTAACCTCCAAATGTTTGTTTTTTACTCATAGAAAGTTTTTCAACTTATACGTACGATGGCTGTGGACCCAGGTGAAACATATAGGCAATGGTCCTGTTTTATACAAATGAACATAATATCCATGTGGAAGGCAATTTCATTTCAAATGTACTCAATAGACACTACTCCGAAGTCGTTTGTTTTATTTTTTTAAATTTTTTGACACATAATTGACCCTTAATTGCCATATGCTCCTTCCTATAGTTTTCGTTTATGAGGAATTAAAATGATTTTCGCCCGAACCTCGTAAAATACTACAAATATAATGACTTGATAGTAAGAAAGTTTCTTCTTGAAAAATAATAAAAAAATCTTTGATCCTTTTAACTCAAAAAAGTTTCAAAATAACACCTTCAAGCAATCAACCGATATAAATCCCAATTTCTTCCACTTAACGGTTTGTTTTTATGGAAGTTCTTATGTCACAATTCACAAAACCCAGGGTTTTTCAAACGTTAGACAGTTTGGATGCCTTAGTGGTACTTACACATTAGGGCCGATGCTTCATTCGGACAGACATCAAAATATGTACAATTTTATGTCTCCTTTAACCAGGCGTATAAAACGACTACAACTGGGCTTTTAATTTATTTCGATTTTTTCGATATCAACATTATTATCGTTCATTATTATGAATTTCCAATTATGCTATTAATTACTATGGTTTACAGGAAAAACCATACATTTTACGAGAACATTCTGACAGCAATTCTGCTAACAAAACCCCGTAAAATACAGCTTAAATTACAGGTTTCCATTCAAATTAATAAATTTATAGCTTGTGTAATTATATTTTCTTATAGTAGTTTGATTCAATCAATTCTAATTATCAAATAAACAAAATAAACATCATCAGTCCCTCTTTTCTAGCTTCATTGGCATATTTTGCCTGTGAGAGATGATGACGGCTAGAAAATCATACAAAATCATAGTCATTTCTAGCGCCTTCCGCAGGCAAAAGTATGTTTAAAAAGCATTTCAATACCACGTCTGAAGCCAACGATCGACTCTTTTTTAGGATCGCCAAACAGGCGAATGTGCATTCGTCTCCTTTGACATAGAAACAGAGGACTTTTTTAGTTTTTGCAAACAGACCATCACTTTATAATTAAATTTTGACAATAAAACAAAGGATACTTGATTGAAAGCGTGCTCAAAATGAAGAACGTTTCAATGTCAACTATGTCACATAAATTCATTTTCCTAAAATGTTTCAAATTTTAGATATGCAAGTTCATAATTCACTTCAATCGCCGATATCTCAAAATGTGACTTTTTGGTTCGTTGGCCTGTTCGGAAGACTCATGACGATATAGAAGTCCCATTGATGCAAATGAAGTATTGCCATTCATTCCGTCAAACACTACTGCACAACGTCATACAGCGCATGACGGAATCAATTGTAATACCTCAGTTTGCATCAATGGTACTTCTATATGAAACGTCTACCTGATTTGATTTTAAGGTCAGTACAGAAAATTGATTGATCTGAGATTATTCGAAACTACCAGATGGCATATATTTATTTACACTATCCCTGGTATCACTCAATGAAATTACACCTTAAGCCTATAAATTAGTTTATTAAGCCTGTAATACGTTGCGTTTATATTTGCTCGCAATTCCTCTTGAACACATCTAAAGTAAATCAATACAAAAATGAAAATTGGTATTTCTGAAATCGGATTTTATATTCGAATACCATAACCGGAGGTACTGAAGAAAATCAGCCCTTGGCTATTTAAATGGACGTGTTAATACATATCCTTTAAGCAATACATAATCCAACTCGCATTTGGCTTCTTTATCTGTTCTTGTTTATTAAAACGTCACTTTATAAACAAGCAAAGAATAACTACAAAGTGAAATTATAATTGCCAACTTTTTGAAAAGTGATAAACACCATGTAAGTCTGCCTTTTGCCTGTGTAAGTAACCCTTTTGCCAAATATTCAATGATCTCTTAGAACCACCAAAAGACGATATATCAAAATAGGTACATCCATAAACGAATCCTTAATCAGGCCAATAATTTAACAAACACGAAGGTTGATAATAAGGAAATTAATAATGATTATACGATAGTCTGAAATCGTTTATTCACTTGTATAATCATGGAAGTATATTCATTGCACGAAATAAATAACCCAAGATATGCGATCATCATAAAACACAAAAATAAATATGCAAATAATAATCTCAGTGATTAAATCACTATACAGATTAACAAAAAAAACCTACAGAATTTAATTGAGACTGTTTAGTATGCAGGTCATACTTCATTTTCCGTTCAGTTTCCATATGATATTTGTCTTTAATCTCTATATTTAAAGGTCCATGATCCGATCGCTAATAGCATCGTCTCCAGGGACCCCAGATTTTACCGGAAGTGGTAAATTTTGGAATCCGAAGAAAAACTACTATTTTTCTTATTTATCCTGTGAAATCTTCAAGCCAAACGATGTTTGATTTGGATGTTATGAGCGAAAATATGCCCCATTTTGGTCGACCAATATTAATTTTACACAGTATTATACGGGGATTTACGTTTCTAGCTCTCACTTAAAACGGGTTGAAATATCGGCGCGCAACTTTAAATGTGGTGTTTTGGGGTGAAGACTATTCTACCAAGATGAACAATTTATAGACTTAAAATCGGATCATCCCCCTTTAGTGACATTAAAGATTATGATTGTCTTTATTTGATTTACTTATGTATTTACCAGGTATAAGAGGGTCAGTTAACTTTTTTGAAATTGACAGATGAACACCAACATCCATGCAGGGAAGTATGTTGTATCTTGTGGATCTGTTGAATCTTCCCTAACACACCACTCATAATGATGAATGTATGACTCCAAATCTATGAAGCCGTGCCAAGGACGACCCAACATAGGTATTGTTTTTGTATCTCATCATGAAGCCCTGAGAAGCAAAATAAATATGAAGACATAAGCCTTTTTCATATTGGGAGATACTTGGAGACTTTACATTAATAATATACAAGACCAAATTCGCCAATCAGAGTTTTGTCTTTTGTTTTAAGAAGCTAACGACATACAATTTGAGAAGTTCTTTCTTGACATAAATACCCTGCCCGTCAAACACATATCCCCCAGTTGGCGCTGTGATATCTACCATAAATCCATCACTACACTGCATTGTTGCAGACTTGCAAAATGTATGCTTTAACGCATGCAAAATATTTCCGATTACTTTGAAGAATAGGTCATTAAAGGAAAACTGGGTGGTTTTTTTTTTTTTAAAAAAACAAAAAAAAGCGCGGGCTTTGACCTTATTGTCGTCAAATTTTCGGAACATCTTGATGAAGTTAAGAAAGACAGGGTACGAAAAATCATTACAACATTTAATGAACAACTCCGCATCACTATGCTGGTGTGGGATGAAACAACAGAGAAAACCTTAAGGCACAGATCGACCTTCGTCGCCAGAAAAAACCTTTACCCTTTGTGACTGAATGGATTAGGTACCTGAATACTGCGCTGGATTTGTCCCGGTGTCCCGAAATAGGGCACTCAATTCAGTTGACTCTTCACACAACATTAGATTCACGCTTTATTCCGGACTGTTGTTCCGGCGACTATAATTGGCTTTCACACCGGATCGATTCGGGCTAATGTATGCTACTTTCAGTCTTTGATTAATAAAATCACTTTAAAGCAAGTATTATTCTACGATTAAATACCAGTGGTGCATTATGCTTTAAATAGTTCTTCAGCTGGTGTATGAGTTAGATCCTAGAGATCTAATTACCTATTTACCAATATTTTAAAGGTCTAATATTTTAATAAAATGTGTTTCCAGAACCAAACACTACACGGGAGCCCTCTACTGTGAATGTTTAAATCGTGCTTCTTAGATCCCTTGAACCCTATCATAATAGCTAATAAGATTTTTCAAACATCTTTTTGCTCTGCACATCTTCACATTCCAATATTTACCAGCTGAAACTAGACTTCCAGATATTGATAGTATGGCGTGCTCAACAATGATCTCTATTTTCTTGCCACCTTAAGACGTACCATGTCGGGAAAGTTAATTTTAGCTCAGAATTTCTTGGCCATGTGAATGAGAAGCTACTAGAGCGTTCACTACTATCGTTAGAGCAGCTAATCCAAAGCCAAGTCATGTCAAGCGATATACTATGTCTCGTCTTTATGCCCACCTACTAAGGACAAAACTCGTCCAACACGTCGTACAAACTGGGGCCTTTTCGTGGCAGGTCCTCCACGCAGAACCACAGCCAACCGCATACGAACATGACCGAGGAGTTGCAACAATCAGGTACACTCAGGGCACCCACAGGAGAAACAACAGGATACCAAAAGAAGTCTTCCACTAAGTCATCTGCAACAGCGTTGCCTTTTGTACACACGTTTCTTCTTGCCGGACCTTTTGTAACAAATGACAAATGCTTCCTCAGAACCCTTGGTCCTCCAGACAAGACATTCCGGGGGTACAATTTCTTCCCATGCACTTTCAAGAGCATAAGACTCACGTGACCCTCCCAGACAAAAAGAAATGTATAGGGAATGAATTAGTCAACGCCTCAATATGAGCAGTTAAGTCACGGAATCAGTGCGGCACTGAGGGTTTCTTGAGCAATATTTATATTCGTACCGCCAGAAAGGGGATGGCTTTCTACAAGTGATACATCTAAAGCAATCAATCAATTGTAAAACTGGACCCTTTAAAAAGATGAATCATCCTTTTCCGGTCATTTTAGTGAAAAAAAAAGTGAATTTAAGGTAGCACCTCCACCGGGGTTAGGATATGCCGTCAAAAGTCGAAGGGTAGGGGGTGGTTGCCACCCAAGAATATTTCCGGTACATTTTTAAAACTATTATGCACAATATGCTCTAAAACTCTTATTGATGCAAATCTAGTCATTGCCAATCATTTAGCACGGAAAAACGCATGAAAATCCAATATTCCACTATCTTTTTTTTAATGCGCAAAAATTGGATTTTGCTATCTTATGTGGAACATATTTCATTTTGCCAACTCGCCAAACTTTATGACGTCATTGACACCATACTAGGTTTGTAGTACTTTTTTTGGAATGTGCACTGGATCGTCATTCAAACTAAAGACGTAGCAGACTGGATGCTATCATAAGATTTTTATATATAATTTACAATGTGTTCAGGCCCTAGTAAATATTTGCAAAAACAGTCTACAGGCCCAGCTTCGTCGGTTACCTCAGTTTGAGACGGAATCAGTAGCGGAAAAAATCAGATGCAACAAGTAGTAAGTTCAGGGACAGGAGGATAAGCGTTCCGCCAACCATAGTAGGGTCACAATATGGAAGTCCCGGACCATTTGCGGGGAACTATTTTTGAGAGTGGTTCTAGGAGTTTCCCAGGGTGCTGATCACTTTAGCTGGGTCCAACTCACAATTGGATGTTCAGGCATGTAGTTAATAAATTCAAATGATTTTGGGTAGAATAGTAAGGGGGTCATTGTAATGAATAACTCAATCAGTTCTAAAAAATTATAGGAACCATTATTTAACTAGTACATGCATTGAAACATCAAATTGAAGCTCCAAAGCCATTCTGGCCTATTTTGATCAAAATATGAAAAACCGCGCCTATATTGGCATATTTAAAGTTTTAAAATTGAACTGGCAGTACTTTCTTCACATTTGATTCAGTTAAACTAAAAAATATTGAAAACCAGCTTCAAAACTAATTTTATAGCATTTGCATGTTTTTGGCGGCCATTTTGAAAAGCGCCTTCTAGTGTCAATTATCCAAACCATTGTATAGCAATAATGCAAGGCGTACTTCAACAATAAATAAATTGCAAAATGTATTTGATTTTTAACCATTTTAGACTGAAACGGAGGTCTTCCAATTAGGCATTCGTGAACTTTACAGGTGTTTTAAAATTTTGAATAGCGACCCATTATTGGGCGAATTCTTTATGAATAAATCAAGTTTGTCTAACTTAAACTGATCCCTTATTTGTATTTTTGTGTATTAATCCTATAGATCTTCTGCAGTTGACCAGTTATGATTTATGGGGATACATTTGAGCCCATATACTTGGAGTTCCCCAAGACTTGGTAGTTGGATTCAGCTTAACGTGAATCAGCACCCTCGAAAACCCCTAGAACGCACTCCAAAGTAGTTCCACCGCAAAATGGTCACGGGACCTCCATATTTGACCCTACTACAACAATTCCTGATACAAGACAAGCAAGGAGTGGTTATTATGTACCCAATTTAGCCGGGTGAGACAGGGTTTCCAACACTTCTGGAATTGTCATTCCACACGACAATTCTGCTGCTTCTAGTTCCGTTCCAGAAACCTACTATGGTCGCCACAGGGGAGGAGCAACCCCCTGATACAAGAACCGGTCCCATGTATATTATAGCCTCGTGTCTCATCTCAAAACAATTTATATCAGGAGGATATTGGAGGTGTAATCGTGATATGAGTATGTAGCCTGTACAGGAATTTGACTAATAAACACCCAAACTTATTAGCCAGAGAATCAGAAGGACAGACAGGACATTTCGGATATCTGTGCTTTGATAGCCTGCAAGTCCATTATGTTTTGGTTTTGATTATAAACTGTATGTTTACCTTGGCGTTCCTTGCGCCCTTCACAAAGCGTTGCTACTTTCTCACAACGCGTTGCAGCAATACGTTATGACCCTTATGGCTTGTGAAACCTCGCAACGCGTTGTGAAGGTCGCAACTCAGGTGTGAAGGATTGCAACGCGTTGTGAGTTTCCACAACGCGTTGCTAGATACTTGCAAAAGTCAAAGACGAATTCGTCATTCTAATTGGCCGACGCCGCAACGCGTTGCTACTTTCTCGCAACGCGTTGCCGAAATGTTTGCAACGCGTTGCGGCAAACGTTATGGCCTTCATGGCTTGCGATAGGCGTTTGCATGAAGATTGTAAAAAGGTTAGTGGCTTATATGTTTAAATTTCCTATTCGATTCAATCCTATTTTTGCAGAGCACAGACGCCCGGCGCCGCACAAGGTGCGGGCGCATTGTAGATCAATAAAAATGTTTTTTTTTTACGTCAGGACGCCTGTAGATCTCGGAAAGAATGGCGGTACATTGCGTCGGGCGGGCGTCGGTAGATGTAGGATTTAGAATACTGACTCTGTTTGGGCGCTCAGACCGACGCCGCAGTATGTTGCTTACCGTCCTTCAGAATTTCGAACCGACTAAAAAAATATGAGTCCCCTCTATTGAGAAATCGTGGATCCTGTCCTGAGATTTGTCTTTCCTGCTACATGTCATTTTACCTTGAAAGCTCTGATTGGTGAAGTTTGTTACCTTAGGTCCCATATTTTTTATTGGTCAATGAATAGTAAATTCTCAAGGGATTTCAAGAGGTGACCGATACACCTTCGCCGTAGAGGGCTCCCGTATAGCTTTTCCTATAAATCATCATCATCATCATCATCATCATCATCATCGTCATCGTCATCGTCCATCATCATCATCATCATCATCATCATCATCGTCATCGTCGTCGTCGCCGTCCTCATCGTCGTCGTCATTGTCATCGTCTTCGTCGTCGTATTCGTATTCGTCGTCCGTTAACTTATTGCACAAACCTCCTGGAAAAGTTCCAAGAGCTACTTCAAAGTAGCTTAAATCATCGCTGGCAAATACATTCTTCCACGAAACAATAGTAGTGTTCGGATTAGTGTGAAATCGATGTCAATTGTTGAAGACTCGTCACGTAGGTCTTTTACCTATATAAAAAAGCGTGAAATGTTTTAATGACCCCCGTGTTCCAATCAAATGAAAAAGTACACATTTTTTATGAATAATTGCTCAAAATTTGAAAACTAACCACGATCATAAATTCGGCGTATAAAATATTGTTAATGAGTTAAAGAAGGAGTAAGTACAAGAACTCATAGAATAACATGAATTACGCTGTGCCAGCAACAACCTTTAAGCATTTGAAAGCTTTGCCTTTTTGCCAGTATCACAAAGATTCATCAAAAATTCCAATAGGTCTATATCTTTGCCCTTTACGCTTTATTTAACAAAAATTCATTTTCTAATATCGTACCACAGACATAAAGAGGGGAATGAAATAGTTGCGGACAAAACCAACAGAAACATTTTTATCAGCAACTCCTAAAATCCTTTAGGATGAACTCCTGTTTCATTGAAATCACTAGAGATGTTTTGGGGTAATTGGAAAATTTGGAGCCTTAAAGATCGTACCTTCAACCCACATGATTAGTATGTGTAGAGTAGCCAGGGGATTGGACAAAATAAGAAACATTGTATTTACCATAATGATTAAACACCAACCAAACCAAACAAACACAAAAACACAAACAGACAAAAAATAAAAAAAATAAAAAAAATAAAAAAAATAAAAAAAATATGACATATATATATACAAGAGAAGATATCAGTCGCTTCACACACTAGCATTGCTCCCAATGGAGTTTTTGTAACAGGTACTGAAGATGTGACTCGTACAGATGAAACATCTTGAAATCCAATTTTGTGATCAGTACTTTCAGTTTAGCATGTTTCATCTCTTACGATTCACACGTCAAGTAACCTGTACAAAAACTCCATTGGAAGCAAGCATGGTGTGATCGAATTATATATTCTCTGATCGTACCGTAATTGAAAAACTAAGATACCACAAACGAGCCAAAGGATCTACACATAAAATAGAAGCAAAAGAGTTTTCATTCAAAATCCTGTCAATTCAGGAGAATACTGAAGGATTATTTGCAGGTAAAGAGTCACATAAAAAAAAATATGCACAATGTCTCAGTTAAGAAAATTACTACGTGGAAAAGCTTCGTAAGTTCCAGGATTTAGGCCCAAAAATATTTTGTAAACAACCATACTAATTTGCCGCTAAAATATTAACCTGCATTCGGCAAGTTTCGGAAAGTTTCGCATTAACGCAACATTCTATTATTAGCCAATACCTTGGAAGACTAAGGATGCGGAGGTGAAGTTTAGGCGCAATCCTCCTCCGAATGAAACACAGCGAAACGTAATTGCTGTCCCAGGCCTCGAACAAAGACATAATAGCTGGAGTCGTTTCGAAGCTCTATTAACAACGGAATCGATGAGTCACACCCTAGAATACATCACTGCCTTTGAAAATAGAGTATGTGTATTCCCTTAAAGGTGGCAACGAAGATTGTGGACATTGTGTCATATGTCCTATATGTATGATTTCAAATAGATAAGACGCCCTATCGATTTCTTATCTTGTATTTCGCTACCAAAATGCCTTGAAAGGGTTGAAAACAAAAGGCGATTTTCATTTGCTTAATTTTTATTAAATATAAGCTGAATTTGGTATTTGCCTCCCCATAAATTTAGAAATTCGCGACGCCTGTCTATTCACACTCGGTCCTATAGCGTTTGCCAGACAGGAAAGGACATCGCCGATAAGAAATGGAGGAGGCCCCTCTATATCATCATAGTTATAGTTTTATCATTCAATTTACTTGGTGTTTTAACAACTACTTTTATCATGTATGCAAGGTGTTTTTTTAATCCTCAAAATACCTTGTATCAAAAAAAATGAGAAACTTCCTGAGAAACTTCATGGGCATACTCTCTTGGAAAAGCAAAGCTTAGAAGCAGGCCTCCATTGTAACGACCAGTTATGATTAATTGAATAGCGGCCCTTTGTTCCATTATGGGGAGCTTGTAAATGCTGCCTAAATTGATCTTTTTCTCCTTCATAAGCGTCAAAGAGGCTACACGAGGGAGGCCTTTATAACAATACCCAAATAACTAATAGCTTATGGCTGATGGTAGTGGCAAGTTGAGTGCTAAGATTTGGATTGATCACCGTCTTCATACCAAGCAAATTCTTTTGTGCACCCATGACCCTCATCTCATGGCCATGGTCGCGCTGTTTATATATCCATGACAGGGTTTAACTCTCCTTCTCACTATAAAATTCAATTCACATGGCGCAGTTCAATAGCTTCATTCACCAGTATATTGAGCAAATACACTCCCCTGCATTTTAGTATATGATTTATGGTATCCAGAACCTGCCTGGTCAGCGGTTGTTAACATGGCCCATCCAAGGCTACTGATTGAACCCTTGGTATATTGCATGCCTTACTCATACTGTGGTATATGGTATGTGTTTTGTGTTGTTGTTGTTTGCAATTCCATTTAGGGTTCAGGCCCCAGAAAACAAAAATGCAAAACTGTTGGTCTTTACCCCTAAGAACCAGAATGCCACTCACATACATGTGCTAATTAATATCGCACATCCTTGCAAAACTGGCATGTGGTTCTTGGGGGGGGTTCATATTTGGAAATTTAATTACCATTGAGCCCGTATATATGTAAATAAAGCGACTTTTTTCGTATTTATGGGAAGTTGAATTTTTTTAAAAAACACGAAAAGGTAACCTTGAGAATGTCGCTTTATAATACGGAATGTTCAATTCATTCCGTCTCAGAAAACTATAAGGGCGTCCCTTCACCCTTAACCGCGATGTCCTTTAAATAAACGACCCTGCAACCAATACTTAGGTTTGACATTACCGTACTCGTTCCTTCATATGGCACAATTATGGGAATTTTTTATAGCAAAAAAGTTTCCATATTTTAGTCCGTCGAATGACGCTAATTAGGCTTAAGGATTACAACGCAGACAGGCGGGACGAAAGTGCGGGAGCACGTTCCCCTACATTATGTACCGTGCAAATACTACTGCAATAATAATTATCATATAAACTAAGCTGTTCCTGGACCTTTTATTATAAGTGAACAAGTGCATAGTCCCATCTCGTTCTGGCCAGCATCATGCCAAAGTACTTCGTGCTTCGGGTAGAACACCGCTTTATTGGCTCATCTTCGTCTGAACTTTCCAAGACTCAATTCTATCTTCGTAAAAATCAAAACATAAAGTTCATGAAATTAAACTTTTATAAACACTTTCTAATATATAAGGATTATTCATACAGGGAATTTCTCGGTGATTAAAGAAAAAACGTTCTTCGTTGGGTGGATAAAACAACGTATTAAAAGAGATCATCACGCTATTCTTCTTTAACATTCCACTGGACATGGGAGCAGCCATATTGCCAACAAATAAAGCAGGCGTGGCCGTGAACATAATGAATTTAGCGGATATATAGTGTGCCTCACAAAATATCACCGATATTATATTTTTTTAAAAAGCGGCACTAAATGTCAGCAATGCTCGAGAAGGGAGCCAATAATATTAGAGTCACTCATGGTACAGGATGGTTTGAAAGACGGTTGGACACATGTCCATCAAGTTATTATCTATTACATTAAAATACAGTTCGTAGAGAGAGAAGGAACTTGAAATCAGCTCTTGGAGGGACACTTTTCAAGAATAGTTCAATTGGATTCATACTTGTGTGAAAAAAAATCTGATTATGCTTATCAGTATGGTTTTAGAAATTAATTTTCAAAGACACTTTTTAATGCACTTTTAAGATTATATCAAAAACTCATATCCTACGTGTTTGACCTCCAAAAAGCTTTCGACAGTGTTGACATGTCAATTCTTGCCAAAAAGCTGAAAGCAATGGGCATTTCGAGTCTGTTTTGGATAGGTTTAGGTCTTACCTGAGTTGTAGAATTCAAATTGTGCATGTTCAACAGGTCGATTCTGATACCGTATCTTGGGCCGCTTTTATTTGTATGCGATATGAATGACATGCCCATCAGGGTTGACTGCAGCTGCTGCTTTACGCAGACGATGGCGCTCTTTGGTATCTGATAAAACCAACCTTATGGTGCGGAAACAAACTTAGCAAAGGAATTAGATTCATGTAGAAAATGGCTTGTTGATATAAAGCTTTCATTACACTTGGGGTGTAAAACGGAAGTGGCATCTTGTTTGGTTCTAAAAGGCGACTCAATAAGGTTAATGATTTTCCAGGTATCTGTGATGGTTCTGAAATTAAAGCTGTCAGTCGTTCAAAACTTGGGTATAACCCTTGTGAATATTCTTTCTGTGGAGGTCAATTGTCTGGATATTTTGAATAAAAACAAGTGCCAGACTTGGTATAGACATGCCCACTACTTAATTCAGAAAACTCGAAAAACTTTGGAGTTTACTTGATTTTGTGTTCATTATGACTATGTTGTCAGTTGAAATGGACTGAGCAAAGTCCGCACCACCATGATAAACATTAGGCTGGATTTGATTTTGAGTTGTCTTTAAAAAGTTTGGATCTAATTAAATTTATTTGAGGTTTAGGTGGTTCTAATATACGATGCTGTGTCTGCGGCCCCAGCTTTTGATTTTTGCTTAAAAGACACTGGCACATTTGAAAAATAGCGCGCCCTCAAGATTTTTCAAAATCGCTATTTTTGCATGGTTGTAAAGCTCTATATACAAAAGCCCTCACCTCACCCGAAATGATTAGACCAAATCAGTTCCTTATGTGTAACCAGAAAGGTTTATAATTTAAACGTCGCGGCGACGTTTTAATTCAGCAGACGAAGAAAAATGGCGTTTAACACAAGAACACGCCACGCATTATGCATGTTTCCAACGCTAGGCACACTGTTTGAACCGGTCTATAAACCTTTGTGTTTTAATATCAGTGAGTACGAGTCAAAAATATTCATGTAATATACACATTGTTGATTAAAGTTATGGAAAACTTAAACGTTGGCCTATACAAACTTACCTGGATGTCTTTACCCTCATATCAATGTCCCTATCTGTTTTGGGGTATGTTATTTTTATGTGTAAAATATATAATCTGTTCTTCCAATTGCCTAGACTATCATTTGAGAGCAACTTGAAGAAACTTTCACTATTTGTAAAATGTGCCAGGGCCGCTGTGGACCCTCGTCTACCTGGAAATTTTTTTGTAACAAAAAACTCCCGAAGGGGGGGGTGGTACCACCCCCTGTGGTTTTCATATGAACACCCGATTCCTGTAAATTTGGTACCAAAGGCTAGCTTAGGAGGTTTCTTGCCATTGGTACAAAATAAGTACTAAAACATCCCCCCCCACCCCATTATGCACGTCACGATGACGTCATATGTTGAGGAAAAGTCCGAAAATACGCATATAGGGTGGAAAATGATATTTCGCAATTTATAGCGACTCAAAAACCTTATTATAGATCAAAAATGATGTATTAATAAAAACTAGTCATTTTCCATCAAGAGAGTCAAAAACCGACATGAAAATCTGAACATTGTTGGCGAAAAAGTTAATTTTTCACTGTGTGTGTCTATGGCAATGGCCGTTTTGCTGGCATGCAAACTTATGACGTCATGTGACGTAATGCTAGGCATGTGGTACTCATTGTGGTATCAATGGAAAGAGGAGGATCATAGCTATCTATTGGTTAACCAAATTAAGGGTCTGTGATGTTCCTGTGTTGTGTCAGGCATGTTGTACTTCTCTTCCGGAGGTGGGGATGGTTACCACCCCCTATCAATCACTTGGGATCACCCTGTATCTACCTATACCCCGGGGGATGTTTGGTTTTTGGATTAAAAGGAGCGGAAAACATGTTCAATTGACAATTACATTAAATAATTTCGAACCAAAAAAGGGGGTTTTAGCCGAGCCGGGGAAAAAAACCTGAAGGGGGGGTATGTAACCAACCACCCCCCCCTTCGGTAGACGAGGGTTAATGACCCCCCCCCCCCCCCAAAGACAATTAAGCTTTTTTTATTATTAAAAAATGTTTGGGCTATCCTGTTTGGTATCATGGGTTTCATGCATATATAATCCCAGTTGTTTGATAGTTTTTCCAGTATGTGTATGCAGCGTTAAGCTGTCATTTATTATGCTCAATATATTATTTGTGCTATGTTTCATATTTTTTGTATATGTTTTGAGTACTGAATAAATTAAATAAACTAACAGACAATCAAATTCCCCGCGTCAAATCAATTGGGACCTTAACATGTCCAATCCGCTACCTTTGAATGACACTATTTTGCTACATGGCCCGCTAAACATGGATTTAAATGTGCTGTGGGACAGGCGGGACTTAAATTGGTTCCATCTAATTGGTAGATGGTTAAATTCTATACGAAGTAAGGATTCGTTCTTTGTATTGAGGTTAATCTGTGTAGCATTATACTTTTTATTTAGTTTATCAGCAGATGTACGTCGATTAAAAGCATACAAACATACTATAGAAGGTTTGATACTCAAAGTAAATAACGTTGTATTTGACAATCATCATGGGATAAAATATAACAGTGACATGAGCATTGGCCGAAACATCACTATGACCGTGACATAATTCTGATAGCTTATTAATTTATGGATAATGTTATCACTGGGAATCGTTACAACATAATTTATCACCTATGTAACTAAAAAATTTACCGTTATTTCCCTATAATTATGGCATTTACAATTGAATGTTAGCAAATGTACCTTTGCGATAGACAACCCTTCGTTGACATATTTAACACCGAGACTGCGATTGTTGTTAACGATGTAGTAAAATCATCATAATCAGATGGATGATAAGGTCCCATTGGTAGATAGCATCATAAAGTCAACTATGTCTATAACAGTACGCGCCAATCGAGTTTATCTGCAATAAACCGGAATCATATGGAGAGTTTATTCTTATTACAAAATATTCTCACCCCGTGTATTAGTTAAATATGATTGAAATTGCAGATCAGGATAAATATGTTAAGATATTAGTTTGTCTTGTAGTGTAGGATGACATTTTATGCGTCTAAAAATATTACTTTGTAGTGATTGTCATGGCAGCTACCGGCAAGATGACAGGGACACCAGTTGATTAACTGGTTACCAAATTGAAAGTGTCCTTTACAAGATGTGCTTCGCACTGACCGAACTAGAATAAGGCTCCTCGTTAGGATATCCAGATTCAAAAACATCAAACGCAAGGAATATGCACGTTTACTTGAAGCCTACCTGTTGGTAAAAGATAACAATTATGGTTGCAGTATTTAGTGGTTTATTTCACCAAATTACACTCAGATGTATAATAAAGCCAAGCGACCATGAGCAAGTTGTGTCTTTGTATGCCACATATTTTGATTGATTTTATTGTAAGAAAGGAATAATATCCTGGGGAGATTGCTTTTTATAAAACCAAAAAAGTGTCCTCTGATGAATGCCGAAAACAACAGCAGCGAGTGCAGCATCAATGTGCTGAATCAAGCAAAAAACTAACAAGGAAATTGTTGCATTTTTTTTCGGAAAAACATACCAATGTAAACATGGTAGATGTTGAAATATTCATATCCATCAGACTATTGACGTAGACTCAGTAGTAATAGACACTCGGCCCGGGGATTGATAATCCTAGTGATGATGTCTAAAATATTTTTGCTTTTCATGGTCCTGGAGACTATAATTTTCAGGGACTTAATTGTGGGACTGTGGCACAGATTTGTGAGAGTGGAAATCTGGATAAAATTGTGAATTTTGGCCCAAGTACTTTAGGCATTGATAATCAAACAAATTGATGGAAGCATTTGCCCATCTTTATGACCCCATTGGAGTTTCAAGGTAACACCGGGGTTTAAATTTAAAGGTTTGCAAAAAAAAAAGATTATGTTTTACATACTCATCCCTCATTAAACTTCACTTGCGTCCGATCCGCTCTCGCTGTCAGGATCCTCTCCTACTTTGAACAAAACTTATTCAATTCCAATGACACAGATGTTCTTCTTTATCCAATTAGAGTTCTCTGATGGTCGCAGCATTTGTTACGCGGTAATTTGTTCCGCTCCTCATTCAAAGACTTCTTAATCGCTCAAATACGAATTGTGTATTGCCTCCTAGAAATGCAATCCATCATGTTGGCCCATTATTCTGGCTTTTCAACCTTTCATGGTTTCAAGTCATAGTTGTAGGGATCGCCAACGTCCATTTCATACCCGTATTTTAGCCAGAAGTCAATTAATAATTTTGAGCTCGTGGTGATTTTATTGAGATTGACATGGTGGTTGCTCTTTTTTCGTATACTTGGCGCGAATGCGATATTCTGGCTTTTCAAACCATTCCTTTCATTTCTGATTTTTTTGCTGTTGGTGTGGGAAGTTTCTCAGCTTTTGGACGCATGTAGCTTGCATTCTCCATTACGAAATGGTCTGGGTATTTTAAAACACTGTGTTTGCATCATGCTTTGGAAATGTTTATAAAACGTTCAGCGTGTTTGATAATCCCCTGATGCGTTTTGTTTGTTTTTTTGACAAATATGGTTTGTTTGGACACGCTGCGTTTTTTTCCAGAATTACTAACTGCTTGTCCTTGCACCGAGAATGTTGGGGTGGGCACCATTTCTATATTGGTTCTATTCCAAACACTTTCAGTCATCAGGCTTTAGTCCGAGTTACTTACTGTAAAATTTGCAGTACTAAATGCAAATGCGTCGTGGCATTACCGGATAGTAACCGAAAGCTAGCAGGAATTTGTAACACAATCAAGTCGTCGCCCACATCACATTACTGTCCGTATTTTACAAAAACGTTTCCGAGAAATCGAAAATGAAAAATCTACCGCGGCATTTCATGTCTTTACGGGAGAACGAAGCATAAAAGAAACATTTACACTTACTGTTTTGAAGAATACATTTTAAAGTCCAATATAACCAATAATCCAACTAAATACTGCAAATTATATCTAATCAGGTTACAATAATTATAAGGCTGGATGTGAAATCACAAATATGTATGTTGCAAAAAATCGACGCTATTACAACAGTTTTTCAATGTACGAGAAAATAGATCACTATGTGACAAGCTTGTTCCAGAAATAAGATGAAATAGTCAAAAATAGGTCTCTATGTGAAATCGTTTAATTTTGGGATCGGCAAAATACAACGCTATATAAAACACGTGCCCATAAATGATGGCGTTTTTTTTAAATACGACAGTATGGTGAATACGGATAGGATTTTGAGGAAAATAACAAAAAAATCTGTAATTATAATTTAAGTAATTAGGCATCCTTACATTTTGACACTTGGGATGGCAAGAATTCGGTGAACTAAGTCACAGTTATAAAGAGGCGGGGGAATTTCGCAAAAACTCAAAAAAATGTGAAATACGACAGTATGTGCATGGAGGGCGGACGAAGTACAAAATGTTTGAGTTGATTAATATGTTGAAGCCTTACAGGAACCCTGCATGTCAATTTTCAACACCTGCTTAGTGGACTTAATGATATGAATATTTGGTAAAGCAAAAATCTATTGCATAGTTTCAATAAATGTTATTCAGAAGGAAATATAAGGCGTTATAATTTTTGGAAGTAAATATGCAAATAGGAGCTTTCGAAAGTAGGGCCCCTTTTACTGGAAATTTTGATTTATAGTTCAAATTGTACATAGGTTATTATCTGCGCGACGACATTTTTCGGTAAATTGTCATTCACTGTAAGTAAGTTGTAATTTTACAGATTTGTTGCAAATACTTTGAGGTCAAAGGCCATTTTTATCGAGTTCTCAAACCTGAAAAAACACACTGGACAAAACGTACAAAAAAGCACCATTCCACTTGGAAACGTTTTTTAATAAATAAAAAGGTATTATAATTTTTTTCCTCAAAAAATCCGTAAAATACGATTAGTTACTGACAGTTCAGGATGGCATCCAGACTGCCAGTAAATTACCGTAAATTAAAAAAAATAGTTCATAACATCAAAACAAGGTGTCAATAGCATGATTCTGTAATCATGTATATTTCAACGTTCACAATAACGTCTTTGAGGCTACAGTAATTTCTTACGTGCAATACAAAATGCAAATCAATATCAGCAAATTATACACGCGAATACCAACTACCACGTTTTACAGTCATCTTATACGTATGATATGATTCTATTAGTGATTAAAGACATCCATCGTGGTTTGCTCTAATAAATTAATAATCCAGTTAAGTCAATGAGAAAATACACGGGAGCAGTAAAAGGGGAAAATTTGTTTATCAATGTGTTGGCTTTTCAATGCACAAAAATATATTGCACTAAAAATCATCGTTTGAACGAATTTTAAGGAGAATATTGTCATATCAGGCGCGGATCCAGGGGGGGGGCGCGCGCCTCCCGGTATTTCTGGCAAAATTCTTTGAAAATCAGCCCATTTGGAAGATATTTTGGACAGTTACAGCCTTTCAGCCCCGGTAATTTTGACATTTTCGAATCCTGGATCCGCCATGAATTAGACGATCAAAATTTCCAAATTAATTTGATGAGAATTACCTATAGACAGCGGGCAGATCTCGTAGCATTTACAAAAGTGACCGCACCCTGGGAAGTGCATAATTATTCCAATTAAATTTTCTTCTAAAGATAACAAATCAGTTCTACGGTGTTCTCACGTCTAGTATTGCACATTTTCTTGAAAATTGGAAGTAAATGATTTTTTTATATCATTTTCCCCCTGAATATTAGTGACCAATGGACGCACACCATGTTCAATGACTCCAGCAAATACTGGCGCTATTGTCAACCCGGGATGCAGAATACAATAGCTCTTGAGCCGCTGTTAGTTCCATGAAGTTGAAATAGGTTTTCAAGGTTTGATCACCGCCCTGCTGATTTAGATTGAGCTGTCACGTTTCACGAATAAAATATAACTCGAGGATTCTACTACGAGGTCCTGTGCGTTATATTGGTGTGTGCTCCCGTAGGATTGTCTGTTCAAATGATTTGATGCTTGTCTGGGTTTTAAAAGGCCTGGACTGGAAGAAAAGATGGGGATTCAAATTTTCAGACCCCTGCTCTTCTTTGCCAAGGGGGGGAGAAAAAATGTTAGTACAGGGGTAAGGATTTTTTTTTTGGGAGGGGGGGCTTTTCGGCCATTACCCCTCGTACCCCCTCACCCATTGGTTAAGCCTCTTACCCCGTCATACCACTGATTAAGCATGGTTTACTCTGAATTTATCAAAAATTGTGTAATTGGAGGATTGTGGAAAGATATAAAAACACATGGCTGACACGTAAAATGCAAGGAAGACTCTTTGGGTTCACTCGTTAAACTGGTTCGGTTACATGCGGGTACTTCTTTTCCACAACTATAACTTTCAACGCGTGTGAGTCATGTCAAAGCCGTAATGTCTGTGAGACCTGAGAAAAAAATATAAAAACTAGGTCAACTTACCCCATTGATAGCCGAAACCGAAACATAAATTCGGCTGGCTACTTATTGGACCAACTAACGTTAGTACTGCAATCTGAAATCCCTTCTTTAGATTTGTACCTCGGTAATTCATGATCAACGTGAACACATAATTCTGCAATTTCAAAAATATTAACAAAATCAAATATTACTAAGTTCATCTGTTTCTAAGGTCCCAATAGCACCATAATGCCACTGTCAAACTATTAGAAGTACTCACACTTCCTCATATCCACTCCCCCCCTCACAATCAATCACAGTCACGCACGCATGATTTTAAAACGTTTTTGGACACATTCTAAATGTTATTGTAATTAATTATGAAAAAACATCTAACATCCCGGGCAAATCGGCATTCATCAAAGTTAGTAACCAAACACTTATCCTGTAAGAACTAATTCCAGAATGAATGTAGTGAACCCAATCCAAGCTAAATCGATGTAGCTTTCGTTTGCTTCATGATTCTCTCTCTCGCCACGGTCATCCACCAATCGAGAGCACGTTCTAACTCCATTCTGTAAATTGTATCCTCTGCAAACTGGGCTCCTACTGTAGGTTGGCTAGTATCAATCTACACAATGCAGTAAGAATGTAAAACCCAATTATGCATTTCCACAAAAGTTTGATATCGAGAAACATTGCCGATTATCAGAAACCAATAACGGAAAATTCTAATTACCAAGAATCTCGCTCTCATTGCTTTTGAACACATCCCCGCGCCATTACATGCAACAACTAAGATCTGAATACGTATTACCATATTAAGATCGAGGTTTTGATGTGTGTTGTGTCTCAGAAGGCCCGATCTGTAATGAAATTATAGAAAACAATTTAATCAGTTATTGCACATAGTCGTGAACGTTAGAAATGTAATATGAAAAACGTACAAAAAAGTTGTACAGACCATACAGCCACTGTTATTCCATTGACGGCTAAGTGAAAAAAATCAAATTTGCGCGGGCTATAGACCTCATTTAATGTTTTACTTCATATATCCATACGATCCATGTACACAATGCACGTGTATACTTTGAATCTTGATAAACGCTGTTACGCTGACCTTAACCACTAGTGACCAAGGGGTTTCACTACCGTAGTGCCCAAGTGGTGGTGGTGGGGTGGTGGTGGTGGTTGTGGGGGGTGTTCCCATGGGCACACACACTAAGGAACCACTTTCCCGACAGAATTTTTGCATGAAAATTTATACCACTAACAGGGTCATAAGACAACATCGAAATCAGCATAAAAAATGAAATTTATTTTGGTTGCAAATTAGGGGGCAAAACATTGTTTTCAAAACACGCGAAGACGGAAAAAGACGGAAAAACTCCAATAAGCTCAACACTTACATCAAACTTGTTGAAACGTACTTTCTGTTGATATTCTTACTCTAGAAGAACCCAAATTACATATATTTAACACAAAACTTGCAGATTTCCAAAAATGAAGTCAAAATGGTCGCCAAGGGAAGTTGTTTTTCGTCATACCTAGTAGAGACATGATTAGGGCGTCTATACACATGTTGTAGGGTCAGGAATCCATTAAGAACACCTAACAAACACTGAACCACCTGTTTGTGGAAGCCATCTTGAATTCAAATGGCCGCCTAGGGGAAACTGCTTTTGCCCACATTCCGTCTCTAATACTAGTAAATTAATGATTCTAGTGTCTATAACCCAAGGATATACAAATGTTTCAGGGTCCAGGATTCCAATAAACAGTGTTAACAAGAACGGATCCCTTGGAGTGGCAGCTTATCTCGAATTTGCCAATGCTTCAATAAAACCGTTTTGCCCTTATTAAAAGGTATGCGAAAAACATAGTAGTGAACTTATCTGCCAGAGGGTCCCTCTGCTAAAATGGGAAGGTTACAAGTTTTAGTCTGAAATGATGTCTTTCACCAGAATTCAACCTTCGACATTTCGGAAACTGACCTTCGTGTTAACAGGCTCGTCATTCCAAGATGGCGGGGCGGTATGGCTGTATTCAAAAGAGTTAAAAAAGCTAGAAATTAACACAAAAGCAAAAGGACCTCTCTATTAGTATAACATGCATAAGTTTGGATGAAAGGGTCAATTTAAGTGGTACATTATGTATTCAAGTTGTCTATTAGAAGGTTACATCTGATGTTTTTCTTTGTAAACCTGCTTAAAATTCAAGATAGAGCCACATTGGCCATCTTCAAAGATCTCAAAAAATTATCAAATGTCATACTTATCTGTAATTATATTATTTAGCATTATACCAGAACGTTATGATAAAAGTGTAAAAATTTACGATGTATCTCTTCTAATCAGTACAAAGTCATACATGTATTGGCATTTTTATTTGGGTTAAATATGCATACTTGAAGATGGGGTCAATACATACTAATATATGGCCCACATTTGTACATTCGTATAGTAATTTCTCATATTTTAGGTGATGTCAAAAATAATTTTACAGATATAAACTGCTATGGCAATGGAAAATGTGACCATATTGACCTTTAGTGGAAGTTAAACATGGTCTAACTTTAAAAAAAAATGTCATATAAATAAGCTTTAAGTTATTAAGTTATATGTAAAGTATCTTTATTCTTTTAATAAACAATTTTAAAGTAGTTTGTGGATTGATATAAATATATTAAAATAATATTAGACGACATTATAGTTAAAATGCAAGGTGACCATTTTGGCCGCCAACTGGATGTAAGTATGTTAAATAAAAAAGAATGTGAGTCTCTGATGGTAAAAGACATAATTATATCTCAGCATACTTTAATTTACACTTGTTTAGCAGTTTTTTTTTTTCTTTTTTTTTTTTTTTTTTTTTTTTTTTTTTATTGGAGGGTTAGGTATATGGCATTATGTTTAAAGGTTGGGAGATGGCCATTATGAAATGTGAGCATTTTGTTGAAACACAATGACAGATATGATTTTCTATTAAGTGGGAAATATCTATTTCTGTACTTTAGTTTACACTTTTGTTGTAAAGGTATGATGATAATGACCATTCAAAAGTTTTTAGTTCTTTGAAGGTGGCCATATTAGCGGTCTATCATGAATTGTATCTTAGGAAACAAAGCTGCCATCCAAGGCATATTATATTCATATTCATTCTTTTCTTAATGATTTTTGGAGTATATAACCAATTTTTTTATTTATATTCCAGATATTGACAATTGGTAGGTTGAAGGTTTCAGAAGAGGGTCATGCATATTGGTTACCAACTTGAATTGAGGACATGTTAACCAAACAATATAACACAATAGGATGTTGAGGGTCAAAGGCATATAGGCCAATTCCATACTCTAACAAAGAAGACAAAAAGGACACCAACTCAAACTATTTACATTGGGCTACGAATCAGTGAGCATGTTTTCTTTAAGCTTATGCTTCTTACCTACAAGGATATTTCTAGAAAATTGCCATCATACTTGGACAAGTATCACACCCAGGACAAAGGCATTTGATAAAAAAAACCCATGATTTCCATTGTTTGGTATTCACTCCAAGCCAATAGAAAGCTTTAATTTGCATTTAAACAAAATAAGAAGTTTGTCATGAAAAATGAGAGGACAAATAACTTGGTCCGTTTTATTGCCTTTAAGCACTTAACAACGCATGTACGGGCGCAACAGAATACATTTTAAAACATATAGATCTTGCCGTGTGAAAGTAATAATTGTCGTTGCGTGAAGAGTCAACTGAATCGATTTGCCCCATGTTCACCATGTTCCCGAGACTATGAGCCCGGAGGACTATATCTCCTGCGACACACCGGCTTTTGCTATTAAATGAAAGACTTCACCGTGTTTTACCAAACGCTCTCCGTTGGACATGGCCATAGTAGATTAGAATGACAAACAAACACACTAGTTTCAAACACCCTATCACGTTGCCGCCATTCGTTATTAAATCCCACCATAATCCCCTTTACCGGCTTAAGATGCGATAATCACCCTCTCGGAGAGGGCTGACCGGCTAAATCGCTCTCGGTGCATTACTTGGAAAGTTCAGCCCGCCTCAAATTTGGAATGATGTAAAGTGCAATATAGGAAAAATTAAATTTGAAAGATCAGCACAATTTGTTCTGAAATTAATGAGAAAACGTCCCAATAGCATACCATTTCGTCATTTAACTATTGATTATTAACCCGTGTCGACATGAGCAAGGTTTTTGTAACAAAACACCATCGAAAGGGGGACCACCCTGAATTTTCTTTAGGGAACATCCAATTCCTATATTAAATTTGGGTACCTACAGTATAGCTTAGAGTTATCGTTCCATGGTATCAAAATATGTAGAAGCCAATGATGACGTCACTATGACGTCATACGGTAATAAAGTATGAAATACTGCATATAGGAAGAAAAGAAAGAAAAATTGATTATTTTGCAAAAATTTACTGGCTCAAAAATTATACGTAACACTTAAACCTTTTCCATCAGTAGAGACACATTATGACAGCCATTATGCATAATGTTGATGTTGGTACTCATGTTGGTTATCAAAGGAAAGACGATTGATCTGCTATCTATTGGCAACTAAAAATTCAAATGTAGTGATGCACTAGGCTTGTCGTACTAGGCGTGATGGTATTTCCCTCCCGAAAGGGGGTGGTGGTGGTGGTGATTGCCACACCCCTATTCCATCACTTTGGGATAACTCTTTACCTTTTCTATACCCCGATGGGGTGGGGGTAGAAACGTAGATAAAATGTCAATTTGCAAGGAATTAACTCATTTGACACCGGAAAATGGGGTTTAGTAGGGCGAAAGAATAGAAGAGAGCGGTAACAACCCCCCCCCCCTTCGGAAGACGAAGGTTAAATAATTTACAATTAATAAATTTAATTAGGTATAAAGAATTACTTATCAAACTCATATTCAGATGAAAATGACATTGGAATCAGCTCGACATGGTGTCGGCTATCAAACAGCCACAACGGTAAAACAATTCAACATAACCGGTTAAAAGTTAAAATATTACAATTTGGTGGGTTTTCGAGATACAATTACACGTGTTGGACGCGCTTGGGCACCAGTTCAGAAGTTATACATTGTTAAAAGGGACATTGAAACTTTCCAACCACACATCCAAGAGTCGGAAAGTGAGTCGGAACAGTTATATTATTTTACAAGATTTTTAACAATTAGGGGTCACAAAAATCATCAATAGACAAGCTTAATTTTATACAGTCGTAGCCACATAATGCATAGATGTACTGTGAAAACAACACACCGCAATGTTTCCATTCACCATTACCATACCACTCAATGATTCGAAAAGGCTTCTGGAGTGTTATATATGCTTTACACATGCTAGTTGATCTGTAGTTGTTTATCTGACGTACCTTGACGTGTGGAAGAATATGCTAGTCCTTCGTGGCATAGCAGCCTCACAAGGCAACAGGCAACAGTCTGACCAAATTGAAATTGTGTTACCAATTCAAATCATATGCGGAGGCATTGAAGACGCTTGAGTGAGCTCTGAACAACTTGTTGCAAGGGGAGACCAACTCCTTCGAGGTTTTGGCCAGAAGCTGTTAACATCTGAGCGTCACAGGGAGATGCTTCCCACCTTGAAAAAGTGAAAAGAACGCGACATGGCCGAAATCAACATTACCAATTTTATACTTTTGGATGATGTAACTAACATATTGAGATAAGGTAACTTATAGCCACCATCTTAAATTTGGCTTGTTTGAAAAACGAAATTAACAGATAATAGTTCCTACAGGATGAAGGTAAAAAAGACATATCAAAAATTGGTACATTTTTGCAGGCAAACTGTCTATAAATACTTATAAACTGTTATAGCGGTCATTTTGAAATTTAAGATGTTTGCCATAACCAAGTAATCCATGTTTGTTGCTATTAAAAATACTTATTTCATCACTTGACCATGGAAACATGGATATAAACACCGGAATCATGCTTCTACCAGTCTCAGAAACCGGGATATGGGCAAAAAGCGACTTTATTTGGCGGCCATTTTGAAATTATCTGGCCGCCAAAACCAAATGATTCATGTTGTGATCAATGATCCTATGTGGTTTCCTTGACCCGTCAAAAACATGGGATTAAGTGAAAATTAGTCTTTGGTACACAAAAATGTGAAATTAAGTTCTATAGGAGCAGTATAGGAAATTCAGGCAGGCTATGTTTATTAATGAAATTAAATCTAAATCGCCTTTTGTTTTCACTTTCAAGGCAATTCTGTAGCAAAAAAGGTAAGGAATCTATTTGGGTCTATTTATATGAAATCACAAAAATATGGCAAAATATATGGATGCTCCAAAATATCTCGGTGCGGGCCTTTATTGTTTTGCCCGGTAATTTCCGAATCCATCGATATTTTCCAAATTTATTTCAGTTATGATACTGTCTAGTGTTAACCATTACGTGCGCCAAATTTCAGGTAAAAATTTCTATGGAAGGCTTGTTTGTGACAATAGAACCTTATCCATATCGAAGTGTAAATCTTTTTTTGTTTTGCTTAGTTAGCAATAAGACAAATTCGCACGAATTCTCACACAACTAATGCTATGTTTGCAGATTTCAAGACTTAAATTAAGGGGCAGACTTCACTGCTTAAAACACAATTATTGCACAAAGTAACTATTTAAAGCATGCATGTCAGAGCTGCCGTT